>MU151399.1:0-30894 GCA_015584085.1 Macrolepiota fuliginosa MF-IS2
TGGACAGGTAATACATAGGGCCAATAATAATATTTGACCATTAGATAATCCCCGAAGATATAAGAGGGGTTGGAAAGCTAAGAACACCTAAGATTATCAAAATCTCTGCCTTGATTCACATTTCGCAACTGCAGTATGCTTCCGAATTGGCCCAAGATTTTAACTCATATAAAAACAAGTCACTACCCCCTAAACACCAAATGAGAGGCAGAAATATGCTCTAGATCTGAAGATATCACAATCTGTCTCACATAATCATTCTGTTTCAAGTTGTACTAGTACACTGTAGTTAGGTGTGTGATGCTGTGTGTGAGGTTGAGACATGTATATTGTAATACTGTTGTGCTTGTACTTTTGTGACAGTTCCCCCCTTGAAATCTTGTCAGGTTCACCACATGAAGAGTTCAGACCTGTATTCCATGGAAATTGCCACAGTGACCAAGAGAATAGACAGATAAAACATACCTGAATTTCATAATAGATACCTGGTATGCAAGGTATACTTGGAGGAGATGACCATAAACGACGCCTCTCGTCCAGTGCCTCTTGGATCATTTTCCCAGCTGCAATATCTACATCTTCTCCATAGCCGTGGAAATCTGAAACAATGTAGAAGATGACGGGGAGTCCGCAGACAATGATAACAGACAACAAAATAGCGGCAAAGACTGGAAATTGTTTTGCCCCACCACCAATGGGAGTCCAAATGAATAATACCATCCCCCCAGCAAGATCAATAATAGTTCTAGTCACGAAAGAAAGATTAGTCTGTACCCCTGGTAAACAAGTTCTGACGTACAACGCCAACCAGTATCCTGGCATAACTAAGGTGAAGCAAATGCGCCCGATACTGTGTTCGTTACCTGGGTTTCCCTATGATATACTGAACTAAGTGTCAAGAACAGGTGGGGGATCCACACACTCACAATGGCCCATCTGATTCCTAGGATCGGTCTACGGACACTTGAGAGTGAGATAGTTAAAAGACAGCCAGTAAGGAGGCTGTACATTGCGCATATCAGCGCAACTGAAGTCGCTAGCCGCTTGTCCACTGTGTCTGCGCCACCGTCAATTTGGAAGATGGTTAAAATTCCACTAAAAACAATTATGTAATCACCAACTTCCTCTTTCCAAAAATAATTACTCACGCTACGAGCAGTGCAGATACCACGTTCATTGCCTTCCATTCCTCTACCAGATTGTCAGCAAGCCTTTCCCATCTCTTTGCGAACCTGCGGTAGGAGACAAGGTCTTCAGGAATGGAATCGATGTCGTAGCCCTCCAGGTAACGGATAAATTCGAGTCCATCTGCGATACCCTCTTGAACGGCAAACCGTAAGAGTTCCTGCCGCGCCAATGTCGCGTCTTTCTTCAATTTATGAAGCCGGTGGCTATATATAACAAGCACGAATATGATCCTGGCCCATAAGCCAGCTAGCCAGCTAGAAAATTTCCACCATAGTGAAGAGGACAATATACGGAATGACCTGTTTGGGGGAATTGTGTGGGACAGTGGTGACACCTTTGAGAGAGTTAGTGGATTTGGAGGAAACATAAGCGAGTGGGATATCGAGAGTCACTTCGGGTGTTAGCTTTTATATTGTAAAATGCCGTTGTGATATTCAGGCTTCTTGTAATTACAACAATACAGTATCATGAATATCCTGCGCGCCTGTCCCGGGATATTGTACCCACAGTCTGTCAACACAAATCTATTGTGATGAAACTTGAAACATGAGCCCTGGGCGGACTTCCCTCCATGCGGGATCAGGACATGCTCCAATAACCAGTGACCTAGGGGTATTTCACTTCAGACTCACTATCTATGGTGAATGACATCGACCATTGAGAGTAAATGACTTTGCACAAGATAGGCTGGCCGAGGGAAACATGAATCCGAACCAGCGTTGCACTATCACAGAACCATGGATGTGGCGGGCGCAACCGTTGGCACATGACGTCATTTCCTTATGATTGTTCAACCAAGGTGAGAATAAGGTGGATGTGCTGACAGGAAGAACAACGTTATCTGTAAACTGTTTCCACCAAGATTCTGGGTCTGGAGTGGTTTAGCTCTCGCTGAAACACTGGGTTGTGGATGTACCATAGCCCATAGATGGATGAATGCAATAGCGACAATCTGTCTCAACCCAGTTTGATGCGCTTAGTCCTTCTGTGCTTCCCTCACCGCCACCCCAAGGCGACGGTTGTCTGTCCCTAATTTTCAAAGTCAGTAAGCGTTTATCACAGGAAAGCCAACGTAGACACCAATGATTGTCTTCCTCCCCAAGTTAGCCAGCTGGTAACACTATTTCCTGGTAGATTGCCACCACAGTAGTGAAGAAGACAGCGATGTGCGAGGAAGATAGCCCAGTGTTTCTTCAGCCAATGCTTGGCCTTGGGTAGATGACGATCTATTCGTGGGCATTGTGTTAGGAAATTATATGTTTCGTAGAGAGCTAGCGTGCTTGGAGGAGACGTAAGGGAGTATGTGCCAAGGGCCACTCTCAGTGACCCTGTTCAAGATGTGACAGCACAATGAACATGATAGCGGGGCAGTGCTAAAAGTGAAGGATCTTGCGTTCACCGCGTCGCCTTGCCTTGAAACTCCTATCAGCAGTTGCGTTGAGGTCTGGAAAGCTTGTTGTGTGCGGTAGGTGCTGAACTTGATTTGAAACGAAGGCGACACGCTGGAAGCGTAGCGCCGAGGTATGGTGGTGATGAATTTGTGACGCTTGTATTGAGCATCGGCAACTGGCAGCTTGTCCACTTTTTTGTCAAGTTCAAGTTTGTATTTCGTGTGTAGCACAGTGCCCTTATCAGTCCGCTCTCCCTCCGAAAGGTAAAAACGAGATATATAACCCATAACTTTGTATTATTACCGATGTAACTACTCGTTACAATTACGACATAAGTTTATTTCCGTTTATGTTTGTTGGCAATACGGCTATAATACGATTCATACAACAGCGTGTGGAGTGATGAATGTATTGCCTGGCAACAACGAACCCCTCTCCAGCCACATGGAGTCAAAACAATCCTTTTTTGATGCCATAGAACGATTTCTGTTAGCGCTCATAAAACGGAGAGCGCTGATCATTCTGGCTGCTAGCTTAGGATGATAAGTCGTTCCAGCACCTGTGACTAGATCCGAGTTCCAAACCAAGAGATGAGACCAAGGCTGGCAAAGAGATACAAATCCTATGCAGGATCTACCCCAATGGATTGTGAGCACCGTCTGTACGGAAGGTGAGTACACGTACTATGCTATTAGCCCTTTTGCCAATGTGGGCACCCATAAAGATCGGTTTGCCAACGATTCCTTGGATACGGAGAACCGGGAAGCGAAGGATTTGTGGGGGTCCTGCAACCGGGTGAGTCCAAACCAGTTTTCTGAAAAAGTACTCCTGAAAAAAATTATATATTCTTTGCCTTGCGAATGCGCCTGTATTGTTGGGAGCGACATCTGAGGAAGAGATCATCCACTTTGGAAAGGACGGGAATGAATCCGCCCACCCAGCAGCCAGAGGCCGACTTCCTGAAACTGATACCTGACGAAGTACGAGCGAGATGTAAATTCTCGGACAAGAGCCACGTGATCAAGCCGCGTCGTCAAAAATTTATTAAAAACCCAACTCTCCCACCCCTTTTCTATTCCTTTTCTATTGAGCTCCAGCCCGGGTGATCCATTGAGGATGCGCGCGTTCCTCCTCGACTTCACCGCCTAGAGATTTGGGTACTACTTAACCCAGTCCCCTCAGGCCCCCACTCCCACGAAACTGTAACTTCCCGAAGCATTTGACTTCGGCTAGAAAACAAGCCAACCATACCTACTTGGCGGTCCCATCGCTACTCTCATCCAATCGACCGGAAAACAAAGAACGCCTCTAACCCGTCTGTAAAATATACATCTGCGGCGCTCCTCTCTTCCTCCGTGATTCCCACCGACACTGGAACAGCTTTATATATATATCCTCCCGTCGGACTATGGGTCGTTTACATTCTCCAAAGCGGGCGCCGCTTTTTTATTCGTTGATTTCGTGTCTAGCACACACTCTACACCAATGGAACAAAAACCGCGCCACTCAGGCGCATTCCATTCACCCTAAACGTAGTTGGCGGATTTCTCCGATAGCACACCAGGCGCCGACGCCGATTGGGGACCTATCATAAACAACATGGCATACACGCCCAACAAGACAATATTATCCAAATTGAAATCGCTGCTGAGGCCCAACTCTCCGGAGGTGCTGTACACGTGCGATCGGGAGGACGAGAGGTTGAAGGAGAGAGCATGCGATGAAGTATATATGGGTGGGGAGGGATGAGTTAGGGCTGACTGTAGAGGAGGAGTTGGCATTGAGTTACGCTGGGCAAGGCCGTCAGGTGGCTATAATTGACTTCTAGCGCTCGCATGTGAGTATGTGCTCGGCGTCGTCAGGCCAGCAAATTGGAACACGGGTATGTGGACGGCACATTCATGCATCGATCATTTGGAGACTACGTTTTCTAAGACCTCCCTGCTACCACCTGGAATGGCGCGTAACTAATCACTACTACTACCATCGCTGCCCACTCGACCGGGACCCCAGTTCTCTGCCAGACGTCCTCCACCACCAACCAGCACAGCACATACCCCTTATTCATGGAAGTCCCCTTTCGCCCAATACCTCAATTTGCATCCCAGGTACAAACCCCGGATTTCATTCCACCAGCCAAAATGAGGACGAGGCGAGATGTTCACACCAGAAGAACCATTCATTGGCACTATATGGTCGACAATGAGGCGCGCAGATCTCGAATCAGGGGCATGGGATACGCATAGGGCCGATGCTTGAATACTTACCCCTTCCGAGGCCATGAAGGCAAAAGGCCAACGGGAAATCGATGCTACCGAGATCTATCTTACAAGAGCGCGCAGATCCTGGCACCATATATACAAACCAGACCGGAGCCTCGCACCTTTGTTGCAATACATGATCCTACGTCCATGTTTGGAGGGAACTGCCTCCATCGAAATCTGTTGATCAAACTCACTCCTACCGGCGAAGCGTGCCGTGGACCTCCTACCGGCATCGAGTTTCACGGCTTTTCTCGTCCCCGTCACCAGAACTATACTCTCGGGTAGAAGAGCCTACGGGGGCTTTCACCCGCCGATTTTGGTCCCTACGACTTCTATATCCCCCTGCTTAGCTGAACTCTTCGCATGGTGTAGCTATCAGAATATATTGCTAACGGGGGGTAAAGACTAGAAACACGTTCTCTTGCAGGCCAGCACATTAAAGTAATTGCTTAGTAAAGTTATCTCAACCCGATATAATGCACAAGATTCCTTTGCTAGGCGACAAGCACTCTGCCCGACGTTGGCCACTGAACTACATGTGTGGCCAAAACGATCCCCAATCAATGTCACGGAATGCACCCGAAGGAAGTTGGCGTAATGACGTGATGGCAACTGCGAGGATGCAGAGACGGGAAAGGAGATATGTTATCGGAATGACGCCATGATATATTTTCTCGCGGAGGAATTTAAAGCATATCACCAGCCACCGACGTTCGGTCTTCCCAGACCTGACCAAGAACTTCAGCACTTCGGACAAGGCGATGAAAATGAGTGGTAAACTCGTGTCAATCAAGGTGGCGATCTGCCAGATACGTTTCTCCACTACGGATGGGAACGGGGTAAACCAAGAGATGAGATGAAGACTGGCAAAGAGCACGCCCGTGGCAACCCACGCGAGATCTACCCAAACAGATCTCACGAGATCCACTCCCATAGATTTCAGGTCCACATCTGCGTAGAAGGCGGCTACGCGCATGATATCGGTCCCCTCGTCAATGGGGTTGTCCATGAAGATCAATTTGTCGATTGGACGCAACAGACCATTGAAGATGATTCTTGGGATACGGAGAAGTCGGGAAGTGAGGGATTGATGACGGTTCTTCAACTGGGTGAATTGCGCTCTGAACCAATTCCCTGACGTTTTCCGGAGAAAACGACGTATACTCTCTGCCTCACGCAGGCTCCCAGATTCATCTTTATCATCGTCCGTGACCTCCCGGAATCGAAAGCCTTCAAGGCACTGGCCGTTAAGCCGCGGGAAAAAGTGTGCGTCCACGTTGGAAGGGACGGAAATGGCCAATTCCACATTCAGCGGCTTTTCCTTCCATAGAAAGAAGTTTATAATGCTGAGAACTGCGAAGGCCATAGTGAAAACCTCGAGCTGGGCGACAGGGAGGTGCGATGCTCGTCGAGCGCTGAACTGAACGATGAACCAGAGCGTCTGGAGCCCGAAATAGCATTTATTAAGGAAGTCCCCCTTGCTTTTATCCTTCAGAACATTCTCTGGGATGTTGGGAGGGTCGATGATGCCCTGGGAGAGAAGAGACATCATGCCCGGGAAGGGAACCACACCAAGTGGCTTTCCATCATATGTGATCATAATTCCTCCCATTTGGACGAAGAACCCGTGAGTGAGTGTCCATGCTCCTTCTGGCAAAACCTTTGGAGGCTTTGGATTGAGCCACGGGATTATTGGGAGGTGGATGCGTTGCCACCAACGCAGGCGGCGAGGTACGGCTGGATGGTGAGGTAGTAAGACGCCGACTCGGTTACCAGACTACGTAACTTACCGTGGTTCGGCTTGAATGCCCCAGAATTCATCGAGCTCCTGTGGCCTCCTCCAACACTTTCTGTCCCTGTCAACACAATATCAGCTATGTATGGGGCCGCGCAATTGAGTCGAACGAACTCTCACCCTCCCCGAGCTTCTGCTCGCCCCACCAAGATGCATCACTACGATTATCCTTCGTCTTCTCCCTCCCGGAATCACCTGTAGTAAAATTTTATTAGCCACCATTTTTGGAGCAGCGGGATACAATGTCACCCTTCTCTACATCGTAGCCGTCGGAGTGTTCGAGCTCATATATCCCATCGATATCTGACGTATCGTCAATTATCAGCATGCCGTATTCAATTATTCATATCAATTACCTTGATCCTCATCGTTGATTGCGGTAGGCTCACTTCTGTGAGTAACCCCGTCCTGGAACTGCTCCTCCGTGGACCTTGGAGTCGTTTCTGAAAAGGGTCAGCAACGGTAACAAGCCGTTGTTGCTGGACGGGAGCTATACCTGCAAAATTCATATCCTGTTCGGGTAATATATCAGCATCTTCCTGTGTCTCTTGTACTTCAAGCCGCCCTAACGAATACCCCAGTTATCAGTGAGATACGTGAAGAAATCTTGGGAGGGGGGTCACTCACACGTGAGATATTCATTATATTTATCTACAATTTTTCCCGCCGCAATTCGTTGGTGCAGCGCCCACATAGTAATGCACTGCGGCATCACAATTGCGCACAATGTTATCATTACTCTCCTGCGCCACCTTTTTGCTTTCGAGTCCTCGGTACTAGGAATATTGGGATGTAGAGTCGTCCATGTGCAAATAAAAACCGTTGTAATACATCCCCAGATGATGTTTGCGAATGTCCGCACGGGCAGGGTAACAACAGGACCTGCGATTGTCGTATTCGATACCGGGAACGTGCAAGTGGTGTCTGAACTGCTTGCATCTACGGGGGCACCCCGAGCCCCGCTTAACACACCGAGAAGTAGTATGAGGAAGGGCAGCATTTTGGGCCTCCGAAGAGATTGACTGAGGGCTAGTGTTAGCCAATCATACTAATAAGACGGTTCTTGAACGCTGAACCGTCACTTCAAACGTGTGATCCATCGTCCGCGGATCGCCAAAACTCTTCTTAAGGACTATTATGGTAAGAAATGAAGGCAATATGTTGCACAGTGCATATGTTCAATCGATATTTAGCGCTTCAAGCTCCGAGAACACTGGCCGTGGAGCTTCGTAGCCAATCCAAATAATCCATTCGACAGTAGACACTGAGATAGACGCAGCTCGAACGCTCAGGAACAAGCGCCAGTAAGTTGGCTAATTTTATGAAAGTTGTAATTGGGCGACTCCCATGTCCAACAACATGGAAGACTGCCTTCAGAGTGTAACACGGAGAAATACCCCCAATCGGGATAGCAGTAGTCATCGATTATGAGTGGACTGGGCGCCCTATGGCTCTGCCACCCTCGAGCCGTACTGATTATCTCTATGCCAGGGCATCTAAAAAGAAATTGAGACCTAGTATTCTCCAAGCGGCGGGCTCCTGGATAAATCAGCGGGCACTCTCAGCGTCCCAGTCAATCACCGCTCCGACTCCACGGGTCGGCGTCCGTTCTGCCCTATCGTAGTGTTGATTTTGTGGTGATATCAATATTTTTCCTCCACCTCCGGATAAGCTGTAACAGAACCAACGTTCGAGCTATGTCCTCCACGATGAGAGCGTCTACATGAAACGAATAGACGTAAACGGGGTGCACAGCACCACGGTCTTTCTACATGATGGAGGGCACAAGCCTCAAGGACTGCGCGACTGCGCTTCAAGGTTCGATCCGAGTGATCTTTGAGGTACATATTCTGGGCTGCCCAATAGTACGTGTCACAGCAAGTTGCATCGTGTCATTGCCCTGTGCCCCAACACTCAATCGATGCCCGACGTCACCCGATACATAAGCCTTCCTATCCCATGACCGGCTGGATGCCAGTAAAATTACCAGAGAAAGAGTTTACATTATGAATCTTGAATAGATCGACTTGCACCTCGACATTCGCACTCGGTTCACACGCAGAATTTACTTAGTATATAAGCCTAAATCACGAGGTTTGCTATATTTAGTCAACAGAGTCGCAGGGGTATGCCGGGGTCTTCTTATAAGACGTGTTCAGACCGTGGTCAGGCATCAGACTCCATTCCTAGAACCAAACCGTAACTATATCTGCCGTTGGTCCCCTTCGTCACTCGCCATGCCATTTTTTATGGGAGCCTATGCCCCTGACGATGCTGAGGTGGATGATCCTCGTAAAGACGCAACGAAAGACGCCTCTAAGCTTGACAAGGCTGCCAGTACGTATTAAAGCAAAATCTGTATCCCGATAAAATTGATCAATTAACAGCATCCAGCCGAAAACCCAAATACTCGTTCATCGAACCCGATGACAGCCAGCACAAACAATTATCCTACCAGTGGTGCCAAGTGGCGGGCGATGAGCCGACAGTTCCTCCGCCGCGGACACCTTCCGCCTCCAGGTCGCCCATACCAAGAGCCAGAGCACCCCTATCCACTTCCGCCGATTACCTGAATCAACTACCCAGTGGTGGATCCCAAACCATAGCTCAACCGAAAGCCAAGAGCCCCCTCCCCACCAAGAGGGCAATCTCCGCCCAATCACCAAGCGGAGCAAGCGTCTCATTATCAAGTCCCCCTTCGGCCCTCGTGAGGCCCACATCACCTTCTCACGATGCGTCTTGCGCCAGATCTTCCTCAAAGAGCGTCACATCTCAAGGAGCTTCCAAGTCCCCTTCCTCTTTGTCTCGTAGTTCCCAAGGAGAGAAGAAAACTGATCAGATATCAAAACCACCAGAATCGAGCCCACCAGAATCCCCAACAAGTCCGGATGGCACATCAGGGATGCGAATGAGCAGTAAATTCCCTTTTGTAAAGATGGGACGTCGCAATGAAGATAAAAAGCCGATCTCCAACGAAGAAGAGATGGTTTCTAGTGGGAAATCCACCTCCTGAAGGCTGTTCTTTCCGGTGCGCCTGGAGTTGTTGTAACAACTACCGTCTTATTCACTCTTGTAGGTTAGCAGCGTGAACTGTTACTTCCATGTGAATCACAGGAGCCCCATTGATTCACCGTAAGTTGGGATGTTGGATTTTGGTGACAATGGCGGATATACATATATTTATTATTACGTAACCGGACATATTTCGACCATATTTCGACGTATATATGAGTTCTGCATTCAGAAGTCGTTCTCGCATAGGACGAGATCGTCAGCATCCTCTGGTTGGTCCGCCCGCGTCATACAACCTAAGAGTAACATTAGTATTCCGAATGAAAATCGGGACAGCGGGACATCACACCACAAAACGTTTTCCTAGTTCCAACAAGGTAGATCACACGATCTGGTCCTGGATCACCGGACTTGAAAGGACCAGGTGGAACAGGGACCAGTGGGTATTCAGCGAAATGTCCATTCCCGCACCAAGGATACTCCATGTTGGTTGGGTTGGCATATCGGTGAGGGTATAATCCGCTGTAAGGCGCAGGTCGCAGTAGATTAGCCGCTTATGGCACTGTGGATGACGAAGAACGCACTCAGGTTGATTGGCAGCTTCGTCTATCTGGTTCGCCTTGTTGATGGCGCTAAAGATATCAGAGTTGTTGTACGTTCTACCTGCTTAACAAAAGGTCATAAATCGGCAAAAATGATAGCGTGGAGGGAAGGCGACTCGGGCTCCTTGTACCATTACAATTGCATGTGTATGCCTGTACACTGGTGGATAGGACGAAGGCGAATATCATGCATGCGATATTGAACATCCCAAAAATAATTGTGTCCTTTGACAGATGTCAGCTAGTGACCTTCAGGTTGTGAAGTGGGAAGTTGAGTTGAAAGCCCTTGCGTCTTACAAAGCTTTAGGTCGTTGGGCAGTCGGGCATTATACGCCGCCTCTATTTTACGGCAGTTGAAGTTTATGATGAAATAAGTAGGTGGTTACGTTGGTTGTTCTAACCTTACATGGCGTCGGCTGAGTCAATAATACCTGCCAAGTCATTAGGCTTTTCTCGGCTTGGGATCCAAGTACGTGCCAAGAGAAACCATGTCTGAAATGAGTAGAATGGTCTTAGTGCTGTCATTGGCAGACCGAAAGCTACGAGTGAACATCCAGTGCGGAGGTAGGGGGCGAATTACCGAAGCATCAACAATCCTCAAACCCCTCACCTTAAGCTCCGGGGTGACTTCTTCCCGGTCCGCACCACGAGGTGCTACACTGGCGCCTCCGACACCGTGGAGGAAAGGCGCCGCAGTGTGCTCGATGAAATCAACAATATTCTCGTCTGTTACTATTCCGTTGGCATTGGGTGAGGAATCAGCAAGTCCGAGAACACTGTTGAGAGGGACTTATTGTGACAAAGAATGTTGGGCACTCTGCTTAGAATACAAACAAAGCATCTTTCTTCCAAATCCACTGTCCGACCCTCATACCCTTGGTCACATCCCTTAGATTAAACCCTCTTTAAATATTTAATACACCAAAGGCTCAACGCATTGACTTATATCTGACCGATTGAATGAGTAGCATAGGTATATAAAACATCAGTCACCTCGGACGAAGTCATTGTGGTGCAAGCTGTCGTTCGGGTTGGAAGGAAACCCGAAGAGCTCTCGAGAAACACTATTTCTCTGATAAATCGCAGCAATCAAATTCATGTGCAGGAAGCGAAACTCTTCCCTTGACCACCACGATAGGTCGCGCAACCTGTAACAAGGGTGCAGACATTGTTAACTACTCACATGAGTATGATGACGAAACGTACCACAGAACGTGTGGTCAGAGTTGCGGAGATACACGACTCTATCCGGACCAGGAGGTCCTCCCTCATATGCCTCTCCTTTTTTCAAGGGATATACAACATAGTTGGTTCCCTTGCAGTGTGCAAACTGAAGCCCTTCCTTGTTCCCGAAGCGGTGTGGGTATGAACCACTTTGGACATGTTAGAGCAAGGAGGCTGAACTGTCAGAGAGTACCCACTTGAAAGCAATAGGGTCAGAACTCTTGCTGTGGGCTTTGTCGATCGCATCGTGAATGTCATCTTTTGAATATCTAACTTCTGTACCAAAAGATTAATCTCGGACGGGGCCGCGCATCAAATCACTCACTTCCACAAGTGCATGAAAAGGCGTAAATCTGAGACGAAGCCAGTAAGATGACCATGAGCAAGTTCAACATCATGGTAGGAACGGAAAGCTCAACAGAACCCGAGAAACTGGCTGCGTTTATATACAAGTGCAAATGAACTATAAGTACTGTAGACTAAAATAGTGGGTCTGACGTAAGAGCTTGAGAAGCTTATAGGCGGCGGTCTAATATAGGCCAATAAATGCCAGAATGAAAGGAGAAGCTCCTGCCAGTGTATCACCTAGACTCAAAACTATATGTTTGTTGGTGTTCTAATGCCTCTCACAGTCCTAGCGCTGCAGGGTTTGGCTTCGCATATGACGAACCTCTAGTTTACTAGGGATGAATGAGTACCTGTCACCTTTTTCTAAATTTAGTGATAAACGATAGTTCTGGGGGCCTATGATGGGGGATACATAGCAAGGAAGAGCGTGTCAACTACATCGAATTCAAGGGTTTTCTGGAAAAACAGCTTGAAAATCAAGCTACCAGTTTTTCCACTCAAACAGAAGATTTCAGTGCGATAAACAACACTATCTGCACGACCGCTTTCGTACGGCTCACCCCGCTTTAAAGGACACCCGATATGTTTGATTCTCCGTCGATGAGAGTTCGCCATGTCAACCAGTCAAACCAAAGCAAGTTCGTGTGCAGCCACGGAGGGCTGAGAAGTTGACCCGAAGCGAAGAACCAGTGAAGAACCACCCATTTCTTGACGTAACGGGATCCACTGGGGCAATACCATATGTCCGCTCAAATAAAAATTAGCCGTCGCCAAGCTTCCATGATTATGGGAGAGAAAAGTTGTCATGACCCCGTTCCATCCCAAGAGGCAGTGAGTGACCTTTAAGACTACATTTCAGTTCATTTGGCTTTGACTACATTGATGAAAACCTGATGCCGAACCCGGGGGGATATTCAATCGTCCCGGGCGAGCAGGGGGTGAATCTTTGTGCCCCAACGTGACTGTCACAGGCGTGCCATCGCCCGCCAAGTCACTCCCACCTCGCGTGTTTTCAGTGTCCAACCCTGTCCTGGCCCCCGAAGTCGCTTTTCGACCACGTAATACCTTCCTTGGGATCTTGCTTTAATTTCTCCCACCTTCATCACCTACGAACGACCACATGGTGAGGCAGCAGGGCTGGATGGCGGGTGACCTGTTTGCGTTCCCCTCGCCTCACAAACCTGGATTTCGGCAGATCCTTGGCTATTGATCTCCCAGACCCCACCCACACATGTCTTCATTATGTCTTCATTCTCCCATAAACTTCCTTCTTACTTGATATATAACTTTTGTGCCCTACCTTACCCACCACAAGATGGAAAGACTGGCCCCCAGTACCTACCTGGTCGGGGTCTAATGCACCTCTAGGGCTTTGACACAGTCGGGGTCAAATCGCCACATTTCACAGGGTGTTATTTTCCTTGCAGGCAGGATAATTTGAGATTTGTGAGTTGCCGTGGGGGCTCATCTCCCCAAATGGAGTATCACGGACCTGTAATTGTTCATAAGTTTCCGAGTGGTATTGGAAAGATCCCGAATTAATCGGCAGGAATCTAACGCGGAAATCTAGTGAAAATGTGTTAACTACAATTAGAACCGGTCCGAAGCATACAAAATACCAGAGTGAATTTTCCGTGAAACTTCGTCAGCACTCTCTAGGAACCAACGGAGAGAAGGTGAGGAAGACCGACACCACATGCGCTCCGGAATAATGAGGGAAGGGTCGCCAAACAAACAGTGAGCTATGTGCGAGCTTTATTTGTGTACATCAACCTTCTTAGGATTTTACTCGTCATCTGATTTTGGCTGACCACATCCAAACCTCACCCCATAAGAACTGTTTTTTGACCGTTTTTGGCATCACTTCTGCTCATGACAAACACATATGGGAAGATTTTGCGATTCATGGACGGATTCGCGGACATGAACCGTGGTGGGTCCGCATTTGCTATACGTACTCTCCGATATCGCACTCTCGTAAGCGGGCGCTCGGCAGGCACTTCTCAAGAAAACCATAGGCCGGGTGCAACATCTAATCGACCTCGAGTCAAGATCTTAACATGATAAAGGTTCACACCCTCTGGGCCCTCGATGAGTCCTTTGGTCCCATGGTCGCTGCAGAGAGGTGTGAACATATGAACCTTCAAGGAAACTCATACCGCCCATTCGGAGAGAAGATAACGGCACACCAGGGACCGCGGCATGGAAGCAATTGACTTCGTAGGTGTGGGGCAAGAGATATATAAAGCAGCTGGATCAAGCCTCCTGAAGTGTGTTGCAGTCCAAACGATGGCCCGACAGCCACTCCTCCTGTCCGTCTTTCTCCTCGCGATTCCCTCTGCCCTGGGAAGAATATACGGAGGGATTAATAACCTGCCATTAGTCGAATATGACTTCATAGTCGTTGGAGGTCTGTTCACTATGGCCAGACTTCGATCTTACTGATGTCCTGTCTTGTGACAGGTGGTACCGCAGGTCCGGTTGTCGCGAATAGACTGACGGAGAACCCTCAATTGAACGTGTTAGTTGTAGAAGCAGGTCCAAGGTGATTGAATCCTCAAACGAAATGATCTTTGACTTAGCCAGTTGCAGTCATGAAGGAGTCCTGGTGACTGAGGTACCTGGCCTTATGCTCCAAGTTCAGTCGAGTGGCTACGATTGGAACTACACGACTATTCCTCAGTCAACAATGAATCAGCGCATTTTACGATATCCACGAGGTTTCATCCTTGGAGGCTGTAGCTCCCATAGTTCGTATTCCTCGGGGATATTTCTTGTTCCATAAACCTGAGCCTCAACTAGATTCTATGTTCTGGTCTCGCGGTTCTTCTGACGATTGGAACCGCTGGGCAAGTGTCTCCAAGGATTCGAGCTGGTCCTGGAAAAATGTCTTTCCATTCATGATTAAGGTATCATCACCGCATCACGGAACAGAAGAGGTCGCTGATTCCCAACAAGAATGAACGTTGGACGACCCCTGCTGATCAACATGATCAAACGGGTGAATTCGACCCATCCGTCCACGGATTCCATGGCAGCATTGGTGTATCAACTGCTGGCTATCCGACAAAAATTGATTCCCGGGTCCTTCAAACGACCCAAGAGTTGGAAGAATTTCCCTTCCTCTCAGATTACAACGGGGGTCGTCCCATCGGCCTAAGTTCGCACCTTTGTCCCTCTCTATGTTACCTATCTCACCGGATTTATGACTAGGCTGGTATCAGGGTAACGTTGATCATGGTGTCAGAAGTACCGCTGCTACGGCATACTTCGCCCCAGAATTCCTGAATCGCCCAAATCTTCATGTCCTTGTTAATACCAAGGTGACTCGTGTGCTGCCTACCGCCCAAAAGACCAACGTTTTCAGAACGGTTGAGCTTGGCAACGACAACAGTGAGTTGTAAAGGCTGAATATCGAGGGCTGAATGAATGGCTCAATGCCTTTTGTAGGAACGCTTCGCCAACTCACTGCAAGAAAGGAAGTCATTCTTTCAGCGGGGGCAATCAATACGCCGCATATCCTTCTTCACTCGGGAATTGGTGACGCAAATGAACTCCAGAATCTTGGAGTCCCTCTCCTCCATTCATTACCGAGTGTCGGTAAAAATATGACGGATCAGCCTTACGTATCTCTTGTCTGGACTGTGAACTCAACTGCACCTCCGTAGGTCGTTCTTCCTAGATATTGTCGTGGTCACGATATTTTGACTTAATTAGGATCAACGGAACCGCTGCTCTAGAAGAATGGAATAAAACACACACTGGACCTTTCACTATGAGTCCTACCGCTTCCAACCACATCGCATTTCTGAGGCTTCCCAACGATTCTTCGATTTTTCAGACCAATTTGGATCCTGCCGCCGGTACAAATACTCCTCATATGGAACTTACCCCACTTGTGAGTCTCTCTTCCTGGGCTATGCGCTCGCTTCATCGCCAATCACAATACCCAGGATAACGGTGGGTTATTTCAAACATCCAATGGATCATTCGTGAGCATGGGGATAACATTTCTTACGCCCACATCTCGTGAGATTACTCCGACAACCCATCTGGGAAGATGAAAACTAACCCACCTTTTCATCAGGTGGATCCGTATCTATCACCAGCTCTGATCCTTTCGACCCTCCGCGTATCGACCCCAACCTTCTTGCGTCGGAATTTGATATTTTTACTTTCCGTGAGACTGTCAAGGCTTCTCAGCGTTTCTTTGCCGCACCAGCGTGGAACGACTATGTCATAGCACCTTTCCAGCCTCCAGCAAACGCGACATCTGATGAGGACCTCGACGCCTATCTCCGTGGGAGTGCAATCGCGTCTTCCCATGGGTCTGGGACGTGCGCAATGTCTACTCAAGATGCACCATACGGCGTCGTTAATCCAGATCTTCGTGTTAAAGGTATTGAGGGTTTGAGGATTGTCGATGCTTCAATCATGGTATGTAGTTTGTCGCTTGTATACATGCAATAGCTGATGTGGTGCTTTCAGCCATTTGTCCCAGCAGGACACACCCAGGTTCCAGTCTATGTCATTGCGGAGAAGGCAGCGCACATGATCAAGGCCGCTTGGAATTTAGTATAATGAGTCGTCCACTGCTGCAACGTTTTGTATACCTTTTCACATCCGTTCTAATATTGACCTTCGTAGTTCTCGAGTTGTTTGTTGGACAGAGGTTCCCTTGTCCCTTATGTTTCTCCGTTAACGTTTTATTGGCAAGAACTGGAGAAATAATTAACGCCAGGTATATTGGCTTCGCGCCTCGTTTGGGATCCTCAGACATCAGGCGTCCTTCAGAACTTGATGGCATCACCACGAGGTCCTCTACATAGCCTAAATATTGCATTGCCGAGGCAATATATATTTAGGGTCCCGGCAAATTTTGTGAACAGTTTGGACACATGACATGCGCCTCCGAGTCGGTAGAAGCCTTCTCATTTTCTTTCGTGGAGTGACTTGTGGTTGGGTAATGTTGGACCCGGCTGTATATAACCTTTTCTTCGCACATTTGATACGTTGGGCTTTTCCAGATGGACCCTATGTTCTAAAGTTGGGGGATGTTCAGACTCCTTAGTTCTAGGTATTGTAGTCAGATGGGACACCCTTGGGAACCGAAGAATAGAAGTTCAATAGGTTGGCGGCGATACCCCTGGAAAGAGAATGTTACTGTATGTATGAGCGATCATATGCTTCGAAAAGTCAGAAGACTCGGAACAATCTCCGTCCTCCCAGCAGAGGCTTTCCCTAGACAGCCAATTCCCGCCATTTTAGCGTCACCATTGGTGCCAAATGATCCAGTGACCCGATTCTAAGATTCATGAAAAAGCTCATAATGTATTTTGACTGTCTCAAAGGCTATCATCTCCAACCAGTTAAAGCTTCCAGAGGGTAGTGAGACTTTTGTAGGTCACGGTGTCGTAAACTCAGGTCAGCGCTTGATTCTAGGTCGAACCGGCAACTGAATAATTGCGTTAGTCACCACCCATCAGACCCCACCAATGCGTTATTGCTTCTTTGAAAGACAAAAATGACGAGATAAACTGTTCCGTCGAAGGTTCGAACCCCCAGTCCCCAGTGATATTCAGGCCTCAGTCGGTTACGTTTGCTTCGGGTGGGTTTCGAGCGAACCTACTAACCTGCAGAGTTTCCGAACATTCAACGAAGTCTGTATGTGTCATATTACATAATCATTAAATGTCAATGACCTCTGACTGCCCAAGTCAGGCCTATACTTCAATATTCAATCACGAGCTGTTCCCTTCTTGAGACTCCTTCGTCTAGCTGCTACACTATGCTTCAAACGCCGTTGTCCACAACTTAAGGAACGTAACTCAAGGAACACTTCCATCACTATCATCAGATGGGAGCTATCGTCCTTTAGAGAGATTGCAATCTCGTTCCTTGTTCGGGCAGTAGAAATGACGAATCTCGCACCCATCGTGACTCCGCTGGGGTGACTTGGGAAGGCAATTCGCTCAATAATGGAATTTCTATCCCGTCGGCAAAACTCACGCTTGTGGCAGGACCGGGGGAAGGCATCTCTTTACCCCTATTTCGCTTGACCGTTCATTTCAGTCGTCTTTACGCAGAAGTCGTACTTCTGATAATTCGGTCCGTCGAAGCAGAAGGTGAGTTATTATTGCTTCGCCGTAAAGGTAGAGAGAGCATAACGTTGACGAATTATACCCAGGCCATTAAGGGGCGATTGCGGTCCTCGCACCGGCTCTCGCTCTTAATCACGCAAAACCGATTTCATTCTACTCAATCCCCCACCACATTGACAAGGCTAGGCCTCTATATACTTCATTCCAAGAAATGACAGTGTCAGAGGAGACTCCACTCCTTCATAATGACCATAGTCACATTTCTGAGGGCACAAGCAAACGCGAATTGATTTACGAACGATTCTCTCCTCGCCAGAAGAGGGTTTTGGTGGCAATCGTGTCGTGGTGTGGATTAATGCCCCGTGTGTAGTCCAGACTCACTCTTGTCTCGCTTACTGACAGGGTCTGCAGTATTCGTATCCGCTACAATATATCCCTCAATTCCTGCAATGGTGAAAGATTTCAACACAACTCCACAAATTATTGGGTATGCTTCCTCCACGCCGTATTGTTCATATTCCTTGATGGAACGATTTCTAGGTTAGCTGTAAGCATATCAATTCTTGCAATGTCTATGGGTGCATTGGCTGCGGCCTCATATTCCACTTTCTGTAAGCCGGGCCCGACCCTAATTATTCCGAGATTGACCCGAATACCCAGATGGACGACGGCCAATTTATCTCTTCGCTCTCCCGCTCCTTGTCTTTGGATCCGTTGGCGTCAGCCTTTCCAGAACCGTGGGGGAGCTTTATGTTTTCCGTTTCTTGCAAGCTGCTGGTGCCTCTCCTGGGTTCTCCATCGGGGCGGGGGTGATTGGTGACATCTACAAGCTAGAGGAGAGGGGATCTGCTATGGGGGTTTTCCTTGCTGTAAGCATCACCCATGATGATATGATTTCGAAAAACCTCATTCATTGGTTTAGGCCATTTTATTGGGACCTTCTTTGGCCCCGGTTGCGGGAGGTGAGTCCGGTGAATAATTCCCAAAGCACATGCCAACAGATTTCGCCGAGTTTAGGTCTCGCGGCAGAATACGCCTCCTGGAGACACATGCAGTTCATTATCGGGGTCTTTGGACTCATTGCGTTCGGGATTATATGGACATGCTTTCCAGAAACAAGCCACCCCGGTGTTCGTGGGATCGATAAGTTATGTCGGCAAGCAGAAAATGGGGTCAAAATCCGATGGAATAGGTACATCGTAAACCCTTTGTCGCCATTGGGTCTGTTGAGGGCGCCGAATATCTTAGCTGTGGTAAGCATTTGGTACTTTGCGTGCCCATTTTTGGAAAACTTAATACAGGAGGCTCGTCAGACGATTGCATGCTTCACCGTAGCATTGACATTCTTTGGTGGGTGCCCATGAGGTCTTGGCGCATGCTGTTGACTGACTATTCGGCGTTGGATTGATGATTAGTTTTGATGGTCCCCATTGCCTATACAATCGTAAGCCTATAAATCAACAGGATCACCTAATAGTACTAACGAATTGTGCCGAGCTAGGGAACCAAATATAACATCAGAAACGATGCGCTCATTGGCGCGTGTGCTATTCCGGGAGGTCTTGGCGAAATAAGTAAGGTATTGGCTGCCTAAAGAATTTCAGCCGCTCACCTTTGCCTTACTCAGTTGGTGCGCCGTTGTCGGGGCGCCTCTCCGACCGGATAGTCGTCAAGTGGCGAAGATCAAGGGGTGGAGTGTGGTATCCTGAAGATCGACTCCGGGCTGCAACAAGCGGACTTCTATACTTTCTCCCTTTATCCATGCTACTGTCCGGCCTTATAATCAACTACGTGGGAGGCCCTCTTGGGTTGGCCCTCGTTTTTGTTTGTCTGTTCGCCAACGGGTTCGGGGTATGTCTTCAGCGGCTTCAGCGTTATCAAGTAATGTGGTGACAAAGCGAGTCATTCTAGTTAGAATTAGTGCTCAGCCCTGCTGCTGCTTACGTCGTGGACGTGTTACACTCACGCAGCGCAGAGGCTGTTGCTGCCAATAAGTAAGTTTTCGGTTCTATTTTGCAACCTATTAGCCGGTGATCCGGTTCAGGGTCATCGAGTCTTTGAACAGCTGGTTGATATGTCTATTGTCGACAGTGGTTTCCGGTCTGTGATACTCTCTGTCGCTATTGCGGGTATCATGCCGATGATAGATGCCTATGGTGTGGTAGCGACCAACACTGCTTCAGCGGTGCTAACATGGTTCGGATTTGGGTGAGCGACAGGAGTCCGTTTCTGGTTATCTCGAAAACTTACGCTCTATAGGCTGCTGTGGTTGACGATCCGATATGGAGAGTCCATGCGGGCTTGGTGCAATATTGGGTTCTCAACGGCTGAGACCAACTGACCTGGGTGTTGGATCGAGAACGAGCCCCCTATATACTGGAGTACTTGGTGCTTTGTGCCGAAAATAGGCGGTCGTGCTGCACCTTCATTAGGCACTAATTCAATCTGCCGAATTATGAAATAGATAGGGCAGGCAGAAGTAGAGCTTGATCTAATTGTACGTGTAATGTCCATTGGGTATATTCTCTGCCGCGAGAAACTCTTATAAGTTTTGGGGCCTGGGCGAGAGAAGATTTCCTAACCTAGCATTTTGATGCACTGAGCTAAAGTAAATTTGGAACCGGACTTTCTCACGCAATATCCATTCCCATCACCCTAAAAAACTTTGGCTGCACTGAGATGAACGGAATCGTGATAGCCCTGACCCTAGAAAGAATTGCCGAGCGTCTATCGATAGGCCTGACGGAGAGAGGCGTTTGGAAATGAAAGGTCATGGCATGCAGTCTTTAATCCATTGCCATGCGTAAGGTGGATATTTTTATGTATCTTATGTATATATAACACACCTTGTCCGAGCCCGAGGTTTGGACCGAGAATTCTGGTTAAACTGTCATCCGTGAAGGACATTCTGGTTGTTGGCAGAAAAGACTGGGGTTACCCTGTGGCACGACTTCTTGGAGGTTCGTGTTTACGGGTTTCAAGACCGAAATTCAGAGGAAGTACAGGTGGTGACAAACATCTGATGGAAGGCTGGGCACGAGTCTGCCTCGAGGCGATGCTGTTGTGGTGTCGTGCTTACGTAATGTGTCGTAAGCTGAACATGGCGCTCTCTGCTCATCGACAAATCCGAGCCACTCAACTCTCCTTCTATCCACGACTATGTTCTCAAACTAAGTCCAACTAGTAGGTTGCGTGTTTCAAAGATGACAAGAGCTCATTTTATCCTCGTTGCAGGCCTGAGCATTCAACATGCCTCATACAGATATCATGATCCCCTCGTCCGCCGAACATACACGTTGTCGCCGGAAATCAGCTTCATCCGGCCAATCTCTTTCTGAGGACTTCTTGCATTTCTACGCATCCTCTACAGACGCCCGTGTCTCGTCCTCCTCACCAACCAGATTTCATTCTTTGATTTTGCATAACCACGACACTTCCAGCTGGGACTCTGGACACACAAACTATTTCCAGACGAACAATAGCTACCCATCTCCACCTTCGACTGATTCTCACTTACAGAGCAACGTTCCTCTTCCCCCTTTGATTCCTCCTTTGACCCTGCTGGACTCTACCCTATCGACCTTTAGCTCCTCGAGCTACTTCGGTGGCATTCTCGATTCACCCCTCAAGATGGTCCGCGGAGCCCCCAGATTGGTAGCGCTTCCTTCCCCTCCACCGACTCTTCCCACCTCAACCTCATCACTACCGCAGGTCGAGAATGACTCTTGTCCTTTCTCGCCTGTCAGCGAGGTGGATGACCTTTTCGATTCGCGGGGTGTTTCCGATTCTCGATCGCCATCATTTTATATTCGCACTCCAAGTAGCCAAAGTAGCTGTAGTACTTTACAGTCGCCCCCTCCCTTATCACCTGTATCTCCAGCCGGTTTTACCTTTCATTTCTCCCCGTCACAGTTTGGGGATCCCCCACTCGCCAGCAATGGCATTGTCGCCTTGCCCATTCCTTTCGGTGATTCCGATGGCAGCTATCTTCGCGATGGGCTCACGGATATCCCTGAGTCTACGTCACCCAAACGTTCTCTATCGTTGTTGAGCATCCAGCCGGATTCTTCCCCACCGTACGACGAACTATATGCGGACTGGATTCTCTCGTCTATGATTTGCGACTCCCCCCAACCCACTCTGCAAGACCTTGAACCCGAGGATGCAACGTTCCCTCCTTTTCCATTCTGTTTGCCGAGTCATGATCCTGACTCAGATGGCGATGCGGCGGACATGCAAGCGCCCGACGACGACCACGAGGCCTTCACGATACAACAGCAAACACCCTTGAAAGATCAAATACAAGAATCTTCATACACCCATGTTACCTTTCCTCACATGAGATCTCCCTCACTGCGTGGCAGTAGCCTACCTGAACTCGATGACTTCGGTGAAATGGACCTCGATCTCCCCGACTTTCCTTCAAAGCCTCCATCTTCCCCCTCTCGTCGTTCATACAGTGCCCTACCCGACCTTGGCAATGCGCAAAACGACTCCCTACCACCATACCCAGAATTAGACAGAGATACGTCCACTGATATCCCCACACTTTCCCCTTTCGATTCTCCTAGCCTAACCGTCCTAGGATTTCCCGGTGCGGATACCGATGAAGATCTGATACCCCTCGATCTAGCGCCGACGAAGCCAACTTCGCCGTCCCTCGACTTCAGGTCGGCGCCCACATACACCCACCCGCTTTTGGCTCTTGACGATGAGCCCCCACCCTCACAGGATTCAAGCCAACGCTCGCCAAGTCCGGAACCCTGCACGATGTTGGATATGAACTTCTTGACACCACAGATACCGGAGGGGGATGAAGAGGTGAAGAGAGTGTGTCGGTTACTGAAAAGGACAAAGGATAAGGAGAGAACTGCGATACATATGGAAAGGATCACGGAGGACGAGGAGAAGGTGACCAGGAGTATGCAAGGTGCTAGTTCGAAACTGGCGATCGATGCGTGGAATAGGCTGGTGGTTGCTCGAAGAAAGACGAAAAAAATGAGGGAAACAGTCAGAGAGGTCGCCACTTTGCTCAGGTTAAAACTTGCGCAACGAGGGTGGAAGATTGGAAAGGATGAGCTTGGGAATCCAAGCCTAATACCTCTATCTCCGCCCGGTTCCAGCTCAACAGCTATTTCTCTAGAGGAGGATACGATGAAGGTTGATCCTCAGCAGAAGTCGAAGGGACCTGTACAAAACAAACAGAGGATTACGAGTCCACAACAGTTATTGGTGAAGATGATCATGGATCGACACGAACCACGATACAACCCAGATTTGCGGACTGGTATCCTGCAAAGGAAGTTGCGTTCACCCCTGGCGAGTGGCTCGGTGTTTGTGAGGGACGAAGACGAGATCGATTCACGAGATATGATAACGGACACGATAGCTAATTCCCCGTTGGTACCAGAAATTGTCATGAACGACGTTGGTAGCAGCCAAGCGCGAGAGTTGGACGACCTGGCTATGAATGTGGACCTGGTATTAGGGACTCCGTAATGATAAGGTCCGCTATTGCTCTTTGTCCTAGTTGGGGTCTACAACTCTAATTGTTCTGAAGTATTCTTCGTTTTCATTTTCATTTGTGCAGTATTTGCCATAGTGGCATGGCCTTATATGGTATTCATCCATGTTATGTATTAGTAGATTTCCCCGCTTGTTTTTCTTTCGCTATGTCGCATCGGATTCCCTAACTATTCCAGCTGAATCTCAATTCATTTACTCCAACTTGTGGCTCACCCCATTCAGTCGTCACCGTCAACTAGGGCTGAATTCGATTAGCATGACCGGCAATACAATTCCGAAGGCTGTCCCGGGTATCTTGGCCTGCCCCTCCAAATGTATGCTTTCCTTGACTGGACTACGTCAATACTATGATGATGATAGCTTGGACAAATCAAATCTGACCTTGTACACAATCCTGCTATTATCTGGCGTGATGTGATTCACAAGGACAGGGTGGTGTGGCAGAGTCAGTAGAATATCCCTGATTACGCATGGTATCATGGACCGTGCCATTGAGTGACCCATCCTTGATTCAACCCTTGGGCTGATTAACCGCAACACCCTGATCGAGCACTATCACTACCAACCCCAAGAAGACGGTGGCAATTTTTTATCGAGTCATACGTTAAAAACTGCAGCGTCCGAGCCGATTGTGCCAACGTGATGATTCAACCCGTTAACGATGTGGTGAACTGTGTCGAGACCGAGTGTGTCCATCGAAACGGGGAAGCCGGGATCTGCTCAGGTATTAAAGCGGGAGACATTCAAGAAACGCAGCTCCGATGGCAGCATGGGACTGTCCCCTTTGTGTAGCCGCGGTCGAGGACAATCGAGTCCAGATGTGGCATAATTCGAAAATGGGGGGGCGTATACAGCTCCCCCTTTTCATCATTTATAGATTCTACCAGCAACAGCAGCATTGCAACCATCACGTTGCTTGGCCGGGGCATGAGGTCGCTATGAAAGGATAGTAGCCGAAGGACCGCCAAACTGTAGCTTCGACTGGATGGTAATATTCAAAGCAGAATACTCGCAAGAAGCACGGTGATCACACAACCATACCGAATATAGGACGCTCGGTAGCACCGTGAGGAGGATAACCGTATTGATGATCAACGCAAATTTTCGTTGGCGAGGGAAGCATTAGCGAAGAAAAGATCAGGTTGTCGTAGAATGGTGCAGCAGATGTCTAAACGTGAAGAGTAAGAGATTTCAAGGCCGAATACCTTATCACGGGTTTTATGGGTACGGCGATTCTCTCATTACCTTGTCCTGAGCTATGGCAACTTCGAGGGCTTCGAGATAGACACACGAGCTCATGAGGTCCCAAAAGAGGGGCCTCTAGTAGAAAATCGACCATATCTTCCTCAGTCCGTGGGAACTACAGAGTCGCCATGCTAGCACGGCAGATTCCAGTCGAAGGAGGTGACATGGGTCTGTGTCTATGAGGGGGCGAGAATATTCTCTGTGGAACGAGAGCACAACCTTCTTCCATCAGGGTGGGCATTGGACCAATATTGAGGCCACAGGCTGATCAGGCTCTTGCACAGTTTGTGCGTGGGGCCCCGCTCAAGCATAACTATTGTGAGTAGCCTTCATCGAGCTCTGTCAAGCCAGGACTTGAACGACGGAATGTAATTTGGATGAGGCGAGTGAAGAACAATATTGGTCCAGTAAGCAGATGTCCTGACTGAAGCTGCCTGCCAATATGAGTAGATGCGACTGAGGGTCAGTGGACTGTTAGGACTTCAAGTGTTTTGGCTAACGGCCGATCTCATGTCGTCTCGGCATGCGATGGGTCCCTTTCAGACTGGTCAAGGCAGAGCTGGAACATATTGCCTAGGCCTCTGGGGCTAAGGAGCTCGAAGCAACCATGTTAGTAGAGCTGTGATGGATTGGGCAAGGGCATATAGAACTTGAAGTAGCCCGGTCCTGGACAGTTTTCCACTCATTCATCTGAAGAATCCAGTAAATCTCGTAGGAAATTTCGGATCCAGGAAACTGACGAACATTGTACAGTGAGTCGGTAAATAGGTACGGGGAATATAGACTCACATAGTAAGGAGCTTAACAGGTACGGAGAACGGACGCTTTCGGGCCCTCCATGACCTCCAGTATTGATATATCGTATCCGAATCCACTTGCCCTGAAGTCCTTGTAACTCCGTACAAGAAGTTTGCGATATAACCACAACACCCATGGGGAAGCTAAAATATGAGAACTACGGTCAGCTCCGATTGGGTGGGTATGACCGAATATTTGCAATGGCGTGGTTAGCTTGAAGAGCGCGCACCGCTGGAGAGATGAATCATGGGAGAAATGGGTGCCGTTAACTCTCGTTTTTCAGACAATGTGTCATAGGGTAGGCAGGCGCCCAGGCACTAGTCTCGGGGCTCCTAGTAATTCCGCCATTTTGTCGGAAAGCCTTGAGAGTTCCTATTTCACAAGAACTTTTTTTTGGTCTCGACGGCAGCTCCATGAAAACATGAAAATGTCGTAAGGCTACAATATGCCAGTTGACCCATATTTAGTGACATGACAACCGTGCTATGAATAGATAACCTTCATTAACTCTCGCCATGGGTCCGAGAATCTGTTGCCGACACATGCGCATGATCGGTGATCGTCCGTGCGTCCCAAGCGGAATCATATGTGTTCAGTTCAAACTGATGTGAAGGCTCTTGTCCCGCCTGAATATTGCTGGTCGCATTAGACCTCCGTAGCTGGAGGAAGAGCCGACACCCCTGCGGATATCATGACATTGATAGGCGGATCTCTTCAAAGGAAGTACGAACGTACCCCACACGAAGCCAGAGTAACGAACAAACTAAGGATCAGAGTGAAAGTCAACGAAAGATTCGGAGTGCACAAGTATGCGTGTTAACTGACGGGAAAAACACCTGTTGCGTTTCCGTTCCTTTATTTTTGCGGTATATGGCCACTATATTTTCGATCACGGCAAGAACTATGGGCAGAGGCTCAGCGTCGAGATTAAATGACTGTGGGATACTCACAAACGATTGTAGACCATGCTACAATTCCTCCACGACGGACAAGCCGAACCAAATTCCTCGTCCCTTCAGCACTCTCTCGAATGATCGATGAGATCTTGGAGCTACGCCGAAGAATGAGAAAGACGGGAATTCCCTCGGTGAAAAATTCTTCTATTCTGTGAAATGCCATTAGGCTGCATCAAGTCAAGCCCTACAAGTGGTATCTGCTCACGAGAATATTGCTGTATAGAAACACTGCTGGAAGGTCATGTCGCACGAGGGCGAGAAGACTTGGTGAGGATTATGAAGTCCTTCTTTCCATATCCACACTAATGTCGATATTTTACAAATGAGCAGACAGGCTAGGATCATGATTATGCGGGGATCACGTCCGTAAAGTGCGTAGGCTGAAATGGAGTTGATCAAGGTCGGAATGAGGCCAAAGGGGGCCAATTGCATACCTCTTAGCATCAAATTAGTCATTAGCAGCGCTGTCAACCATAAACAAGAACCAGACGTGTACATCGCCCAGAGCTGACAGACGTGCTCTGGTGGGCCGGATGTATAGCCCCGCATCCGAGAAACAAAGAAAACACTGCCCCTGGAATATGGAATAGGATTTTAGCATCACTAGTTTAGATGAATACGGGTAGATGCTCACGCGTGAATGAGAAATGATGAGTATCTTGTAGCCAAGTACAACATTTTGGCGGCAGTGAGCTCATGCAATGACCTTAACAGGGAAAATATAAACCAAGGAACTTTTCGAGATCACAGCAGAGGTGTAGATACCCAGGAAAAATAGCTAATTCATCCTTGAAGTGAACCAGTATGTCCCACAATATCACTATGATTCCGAAGTCTGGATTCATTCTGAGTTGGATAAGTCTTAGGAATCGGACATAACTCACAGGACATCATGAGCAGTTGAATCATCGTAAGCAATGGGCATCAGAGGGGGCAGGGGGGCTAACTATCGTATCGGCTTTTTTAAGTGTGGCTGTCGATCTCCAAGGCACCAGATTGCGGGATTGGCGCCATAATCACGCCGCTCACAGGTATGAACTAAAGTGTCGAGGGACAGCGGTGCCAGGATCCTAGGAATCCCTGGGGGTTGTGTTATGGACGAGAGTTAATAGTAGAGCGTATGTTTGTAACGATTTTCAGCACGAACTAAATTGAAACTGAATTGCTCCACACTTGAAATCTGACTGGAAGCAGTTTTAATACACTCCAATGCGCGAGATTTTGCGGCGGCACCGAGATAGCGTCGGTCACAGTAATATAGACAGATTCCCTAGCTGGGGTGATCCTGTTCCGCTCGAGCCCCGAAGCAGAGATACGAAAGTCCAGCATGTTGGCCCCCAGCCCCGAGAGAAGTGAACTGGCCGTCCTAGAATTTAGATCCTCACCTCGAAGTTTCGCGTCAGGCTGGGTAAATATATGAACGATCTGCACATGAACGAGAATACACACTTATGATGTCTGTAGTTTCGGTGATTGGTAGGGACCAGAAGTATCGTAAATAGGGCGCGCACTGGAGACGCACGAGTCAACACAAATTGTGGCAGGGGGATCCTTAGGGATGCCGAGAGAACGTGGGATGACTCGCAGCTCCTAGGAGTTAGATAGGCAATGTCGGCCGAGGGGCTGGATTGAGCAGGAAATAATTTGTACAACGCAAAAAGATATCAAGTGACTTTGTGATACCATTCCTATGACATCCAGACCCTAAAGAACAGAGAAGTGTTCCGGGAGCTGTGGCTCCGCGAAAGAATTATGTCGCTAGTGCTGCAGGATCATGCGACCTCCGTCCTTCATGTTCAGGGTCTAGTGAGCTGTTACCCCATACAGAGTGAAATGCATCCAATTCAAACGAGAGTTGTTCCAGTGACTCGGTAGGACAGTCAACTACCCCTGTGTCAACAGGCTTGCGGATCTGAAGAATCAGGTGACAGCCCTAGATAGAATGCTGAGCGAACTGGAATCATGTAGCCATGTAAGAACACAACACACAAGACACGACATCAGGGCATTGAACAACCTAAAAATGAGGTCTCAGAAGTGCGTATGTACTCTAACCCGACTTCAATACTCACGGGCACAGCATTTGGGGAAGGACAGTTGGAGTGTTTTGTGTCTTACATGTAAGAACTATGAAAACTGTGCCGAAAGCTGATGCAAATCAGTTACAGTCGCGTTGCAACTAAGCGGAATCCGGATACGCACTGGCGAGAAGTGTCAAACATAATATGCCCTGACAACGTAAGTAGCGTATCAACACCGATACTCTTGTCATCTGGGTCACATGTCTGATCCGAGCACTGCGAGAGAAGGTGAGATACACTGGTACAGCTTGGATAACCAGTTCAATCAGGCTAGCGGGCGAGGTCAGCGAGTCAGCGAGGGCGGAGCGGGAGTAAGCTTACGTGAAGACAACATTTTGTTCGGGTTTTCCGTTCACGGGTACACATGACGGGGTGAATTGCCAGGTCGACTGGACCCAAAACCCATGTACCAACAGCTTGACAAGTTTTACAGCCAAGAGGACAACCAGGACGAAAATCATGCGTATGTCGCGGTTATATAACGCGTAGACTCGGAGCATAAGGTTGATGAGCATTAAGCCCATTGAGTAACTGGTTGTGACAATGACGAAGTTAAGCCAGAAGCGGCAGAGACGAACAGGAATCTCGGGTAGGTGTTGTTCTTGAAGATTAAGCATGGCGATGTGTGCGCTGGGAGGACGTGGTTCAGATGGTGCTTGTGCAAAGTGCTTTACACGCACGCATTGGAGACAAATGGGGAATAACGCGTGAAGATGTATAAAATATGTGTTGCATTCAAATCGGCTCGCGAGCGGCTAGCATGACGATAATGAGGATCAAGATGATGACGCAGCAAAGGCGAGTACTGATTTTCACCTCCATAAGAATTCATATTCAGCTTGAAAACGGCTCCCCAGGTCCCACAGGCAAATCACAAGTCCAACGTCTGGAGCGAAATAATCAGAGAATCGTCACGAAAAGAGATATAAAAAAATAACAAACAGGATGTCGCTTGCATAGGTTTCATGATGAAGGTGACTGGTCCAGAGGCCATCTCCCCCCCACCGTTTAAATATTCAAACGCACAGATGGAGTGAGGCTGACGTGAAGGACAAGTTGTTATGGTCGCGACTAGAGCGCGAGTACAACTTACACCTGACATAATATAAGTACGACAGAAAAACGGAAGAATAGGTCCAACAACGCCGCAAAGCCCCACAAGAACCAAAAGAGGGCGAGCGATTGGGCAGCGTGAGTCCGACATAAGCCCTTGATGTTGTGATACTCTATGCTACTCTATGACATGAGTGAAAATTCTGGACCCCTTTAACTCGTATATGGGGTATCGGCCGCAATCGCAGCCCCCGTGAGGTTAATCTGGGGAGACTCATGCATTCAATTCGAAATGGTGTTGCTTAAGGGGCACTAGAAGAATCGGCGGGTCTGTGTCATCGCAGGATCGAGTGTCGGCCCTAGAGCAGGCACCGAGTCGAAGGATTCCGGCTTGGCAATTGCGAAGAAATTGTACAAGGGCCAAAGCGAGATTGATGAATAGGGTGAATGGGAGCATCAGAGTGCTCGTGCGGAGTGGGTACAAGGATGGGCTGACGGAAAAGACATGCAGAAGTGCGCTCGAAATGTCTTGGACATAGACTGCGATAGGTAAGATGACAGCTGAGGGCTCTAGCCGAAGTTGGTGGGGTGCCCAAATACAAGGAACAGCACGTATACCCCACGGCTACCAAGGGAACCAGGACGTAAATATGGTAGTAGCACCTGGATTGCTCGCATTCGACTTTTGTGCCGTATCTTGATCCTCTGGGAAAAGATGAGATAGATAGGAATGCCTGGAACTATCAGTTCAACCATCCTTCCAAGAGTCAATAGTTCCTTCGATTGCGAGAAATACAAGTATAGTTACGTGGAGAGGATGATCCCATTGACATGATATCCCCCCGGTTTATGGGGTAGACAAGAACACCAAGGTTTTGACGACTTCCAAGACAACCGAGGTGAGGATCACGCGCCGATCGCGATTGTAAAGTGCGTATGCTCGGGGCCGGAGGCCGACAGATGCGTGAAGATATACAAAACTTGTACTGCATCCAGGCCAGATAACGAACGCCGTGCGAGGAGGCGATGTTACAAAACGAAAGCAACACGTACCCACCCTACGCAATAACTCACATTCGGCATCTAATTTCCTAATCCGGTCCTGGACATGGATGTCGAACCATGGGACTAATACTTGAAATGAGGTCAGACTATGTAGAATGATCTCAGGAACCATAGATAACAATAGGATATCCCTTGCATGGGGTTCATGGAGATGGAGGTTTAAAAGGTGTGCCATTCAGCTGGATGACTGGTGAAGTTCTGGTGGTTAACATAAACCTGCAACGGAAATTAACTGTGCCGGAATA
>MU151400.1:0-30626 GCA_015584085.1 Macrolepiota fuliginosa MF-IS2
CCATCCCCGCAGACGCACCACATCTCGTCGACTGGCTCGACTTTACCCGATCTCGCTCAGCCCACTTTATCGCGGAAAAAACTTGCGAGATGATCTGCTACCTGTGGCATGCACAGCCGCCATCGGCCTCCAACGCGCATACATCCAATTCCGCTGGTGCAAGCGCGTACCCAAGCCCAAAAAACTCGCCCCCGAACTCGGCACTCACGCATACATCCAACCCCACACCCGTTACAAGTCATCACCAACTCGTCGTGAGGCCCCATTTCGTTTCGTTTCTCCAGAAAATCCTCGAAACAACGCAGGTCTCACAATCTGTGATCGTTCTCTCTTTGCATTATATCTACAAATTTAAGGAGAAGACGAGTCTTGGTGGTCCTTCTGGGAGCGAGTTGCGGATAGCGGTGGCCGGACTCATGATGGCGAACAAGTTTCTTGACGAGTGCGTATAATCATTATCCGGTTGATTTTTTTGGTACTGATTTTACTTAGCAATACCTACACGAACAAAACTTGGTCAGAAGTTTCGGGCATTGAGCTCAAGGCTATCAACGACATGGAGCAAGAGTTCTTGAGAGGCGTCGATTACAACCTATATGTCGACAAGGCCACGTACGAGGCATGGCTAAACCTTCTGAAGGGTCTTGTAATGGCGAAGGAACGCGACTTGCTGAGGGCGAGGGAACCTCGACGATCACGGAGGAGAGCTCTCGGCGGGGCACCTGTACACGGACAGGCCCATACACCCAGTGGGAGGACGAGGTATTACAAAACAGTTGGCAACGGTTGCGCGCTTTCAACAGCTTCTCAGCCACAACACTCTCGACAGGGTTCAAGAGCCCGATCGACGTCCCCTGTTTCTCGGACCTCATTCCTCTCCCAACCTCACCCTGTGTACCACCCACTACCTCCAATCCAAACCCAACCGCCTTCTTATTCGACGTCTTCTCCTTACTCCTCGCAACCTTCTCAGACATCGTACAATTATAAGCCTGCTTCTTACAATTACTCCCCCTCTCCTGCGCCATCATCCCTCAAGCGTTCTGCTGCTACAGCCTTTTCACCCACTTCAGCAAGCTTCTCACATGTACCGACGAAACGCAGCGGAATTGCCGCCGCAGATTCACTGCCACCTATTGCCACCGCGACATATCCATCTGTTGTCGACGAAGTCCCCAGCCAGGTTTCTCACCAGAGGCCCGGCATAACGCTCCAAATTCCTCATGAACAACAACAACGATCTATGCCTCATTCTTCTTCACCCATGGACGCCTTACCCCTCCAAGGGTTTGCGAAAATGACTTTGAGCTCAGCAAGTTCGATTCCTCCGGCCTCTACTGCTCCATACACGTCGACCTCTAGCTCTCTTAGTTCCGCACTCGGCCCAATGCCATGCGAACGTGAAAGAGAAGTAGAGGGGTACAGACAGCAAGCTAGGACGTCAACCCTCGTCCAGCCATACGTGTATTCGATGGACGACCAACGACGAAATGGCGCACCGAAGGTGAAATTCATACGGTCTACATCTGAATTAAGCTAATTCATATTTTACAGAACTTGTACTTCTATACGCTCGCATGTTCCCCTTTGGAGGACATCCCATCGAGAGCTCCTTCTCCCACGTACTCACAACAGCAAGAAGACTACGAGATGGAGCGGGAAGCGGCTTTGGAGAGGGAACGCGAACTTGAGAGGGAGCGGGAGAGAGAGCTAGAGCGACAACGTGAACTCGAGGTAGAAAGGGTGAGAGAACGTGAGAGGGAAAGGGAACGACTTCGCAAGGCCCGCCTTCGCGTGCACCGACCTGCACCCGCGTCGACTATCCGTTATAGTGATTATGCCTACATGCCCTACGTCCCCTCCAATGGAGTGAACGGGACCTATCGTCCATATGCACCCTCATCAACGACACACGCTCCGCCGACGACTTCTGTTGCGATCATCGGGCAGACTCAAAGTGCGAGAACAAGTCCAGTCGTCGGCAATGCCGGCAGGCACTTTGACGCAGTTAGATTTGAAGTTGAAAGGACCCAGGGATACGCACCCCCAGCGGATCCCTATCAACAGCCGTCTCGACAGGCTTCTACTCAAATGCAATCGCAGTCACAGAACTATTACGCTCACTCCGAATCCGCTATTCCTTCTCAACCTTCGGCACCACCTCAGTCCACCAGGAAGCCTCAAGGCCGAAATCCCTATCCCAAACTCAGTCCGCCAACTCCCGCTGCATCTACCTCGACTTCTCCTGTTACGCTTGCACCCTCTCAGATTACTCGTATTGATCACGGATCTTCACCCTACAACGGTTATGGAAGCCGAGGACATGGTAGCTCGCCATATTCATCCCTCGCTGGTGCCAACCCCTACAACTACGAGCGTTGCTGCGTCTCGGCATATACCAGCCCCATGATGGACTCGCGAAGGTACAGCCCTGAAGGTCATGGCAATGCGATGATCTCGTCGTTGCCTCCCCCACCATTCCATTATGGGACCGGTGCTATGGCTAATGCCGCTCGGGAGGAGTTGGCATACGCACAAGCTCAGGCCCAACATCAGAAATCTGCGCCTCAGTACGACAGCCCAGGTGTGCCTGCTGCCCCATTTGCGAATGCCGGGCCACCGGGAGTGTATCAAACCCAAACCCAGTACTACCCGGTACCACCACCAACCACCACCAACGCCGTGGGCCGAAGGACCTATGGATATGTTGGGCTTGGTGCATATGCTAACGGCGGTTACGGACGATGATTCTATGATTCTCCTATAATTTCATGCTTCACGAATGCACGAGTGCACGAATTTGTAATTTTTATTGGTATGCTATACGTTGATTCTGCCTTGGGACTTCGGACTTCCCATTCATAACTTGTTTTCGCGCTTGCACATTTTACTTCTTTCCTTCTTCATCATTTTGTACATCTTGGCTCACTCAACATTTTCGTATCACCCCAATTGCATGATCCATTTGTCTTGCCTTTCACACGTTGCTCATGCTCACTGCCGCTTCTTTCCCTTGGCTCACTCCATGCTCACCGTACATGTCCTGCATCTTTTGTTACACTGCATACATTCTCATCTTACATATTATACTAGCATTCAATCACACAACTATGTTTACCTGCGCATACAGTTACCCCCATTACTCTACAGACGTATTTATAGATATAATTAGGTAGTTTTTTAAACATCAGCATCTAATGCAAGTGCCACATGCGAAGAACGATTTGTCCGGCGTAAACATGACTCGATGACTCGATCTCGGCCGTCGGTGATCCAGAATGTGCATGTAGAGCAAGGAAGGCATGGGATCTCGGGCCCCAGGAATCAATCAAGATGATGATTAACCGGTAACTGTGCACCTGAAAACTGTCAAAGAAGGAATCGGAATACGGATGCGTTCTATACGGATTCCGTATATATATATATATATATATCCATTGGCTTGCATCAAGAATAAACACAGCAAGGGTATGGACTGGACAAAAATGCTAGGCGATTCCCTTGCTTCGGCGTGCTTCTCCGAGAACGGTCGGTGCTATCATCAGCAACTTGAGGCCTGAGGAAGAAACCCCTTGTTCTGGTGATACGTCCTTCCGCAGCGTTTGAGGCACGTACTTGGGATCCTGGGGGGAGATGAGGTAGATTTACCACATGCAGCGTCACTTGCGCTGTCAAGAGCGTCACCGTGAGGTAAGGACTAAGTCCATTTCGCTCCGCTCGCGCAAGGCTATGGCATAAGCTGAGTATGAAATTTGAGGGTTTTGTCATTGCGTTAGTTAAGTGTGGGTGTGTGCTTAAGTCGGAAGCGGGAATTTTCACCGCGAACCATCACCCCGTAGCTCGTGAATCGAAGAGTATGAGGGTATCGGATACAATACCTAACCTTCGGGAGTGAGAGTGAGAGTTACTCACCTGCCGGTTGCTGTTACTGGTTTGATGAATGATGATGATGGTGGTAATGCGCATTGCATGCTAGCTTGGGCAGGCACCTGAGGGGGAAAGTGTGTGTACGTATGGATGGAAGTGGTAGGGAACGGGGTTGTTAGATGATGATCGTTATCGTCGCCGGCGCCACGATCGAATTGCCGGGGCGGGCTGGCGGGAAGCCTTCGTTCGAAAAAAAACTCCCTGTGCCACTAGGTAAAATCATATATTCTACATTGGGTTGTTGAGTTGCCCCCGGGGAGCCCATCAGTGCGGGCGAACGGAGTTTATGTTAAGGTTACTCAAGCCGTTAGCCTGAGGTAGGATACGACAAAATGGGCTAGGACACAAGACTGCCAGGCAGGGGCGCGGGCGGTGGAGGGTGGATATTAGCGAACGGTGGCAATCGATATCGGATTAGATTAGATTACTCTAATGTTTTACCCTTCCAATTCCAGGTTTACTGTATGTACTGTACATATTTGGGAAGGGAGCTAAGTGGTGAACACCGTTTCAGCCTTAAGCAGGTCGTTCCGGGACTCCGCAGAAAGGCATAAGCCTATGTGACCCTTTTTTCGATTGAGGGAAAGGGCAGTCCCGAAGGTGTTATGAATATGAGATTATTCGGATGCTGGCGAGGAATAGGCTGGGAGTGGCCCAGGTTATGTGTATGGTGTGGTGAAACTTGACGAAACTCGCACCGGACCGCATTCAATAAGTGTGCTCAGCATAACAGGAATACGGCGCGAGGCCTGGTGGGAATGTATCGCGTTTGGGACAATAATACAATTAGTATTAGTATTTAATTCAATGCCATGCGTGGATTGAATTAGGCGTTGGGGGTATAGGAGCCTGTTAACCGGTGACAGCCAGAGTGTCAGCATAGAATTTCGGACGGGTGGGAGGACGGAGTTTTGATGATGTGATGAACTATCAGTGACTTATTGGGTGCGTGTTCGTAAAGGATCCGTCCGAGCGGAAGTGAGTAATTGTTGCCCGCATGCATATGTCAAGGAACACCGCTGGCGCGGTAACATATTGGAGCACTGATGCAAACGTTTACATGGAACCTGATGCGGTGTGAGCGGTGCGGTGGTAACAAAGTTCTGCAGACCCATTGACCCGGCGTATGGGCCTATGGCATCGTGCGAGCCTAAAATGCATGCCTGATCCAATTCGGAGTTCAGAAGGGGGAGACCCCCATGGATAGAGGTAACGTTTATGTTACAATATATCAAAGCCCAAATGGCGAATGGAAGGAATTAATTTGACTTCGGGCACCTAGACTACCTGTCAGGCCTCAATTACTAGTTTGGGGTGATGGTGATTCGATGCGACGAGAGGGCTCTCGGACTTTGCGTTAGCTCAAACTAGGGAGGGAGCGTATCAAGTAACCGTCCAACGTCAACAAAAATGATGAATGGCACACAGGGTATAAGGAGAGCGAGAGTAACTGGATAACGTTTGGGATAAGAGCGATCAGTTGACCACGAGTCATGGCATGGAACAGCATGAGATGCTATCACCGGCTTAGCCAAGGGTGGAACCTGATGGGAATATCGTAACACTGGACTCAGGCTTAGGAGGCTTCGGAATTCGAGATTAACTGGAACGTTACCCAGACCAGTAGCTGCCATTGAGTTTCGTTCTCGCGTCTGCCGCCCATCCGAGCGTAGAGCGCATGACGTGATCGATGAGGATGGAATGACTGGCGTGGAGACTCCCAATCGGTGAAGAACATTTGTGGGATTAGGAGCTGTTGGAATGCGACTATTATAAATCCCCGTGATAGCCCGAGCGGAAGGGAAGCATATCTGTGAACAGGATCCACAAAAGGCCTGGGCGACCAAGGGAAGGCTTAAAAAAACACGAATAGAAGAAGCCTTCGCCACCGGAGGGTGCTATGGTATGAGGGGCAATCATGGTGGTGTTAATAGATGTCTACATGTGATATCAAGGCGTGTCCAGAACGGCGCAAGCGAAGTCCTTTTTGCAAGAGTAAGGAGCCAAGGGAAGGGCTACTTCGTTGCGATTGCGGCTTCAGAGTAGGATGAGCTGGGATGACAAGGACATCAGCCGCGCGAAACTCCTGCGTGACGGGTCTGTAAGGGTCTTCCAGTTCCAAGGTTATTCGCTTCGGGTGACAAGCAGGGGAGGCGAATAAATAAATAAATAAATAATAGAATGGATAAGTGCTTAACGGGATAAAGGGATGAAAAAGGAGCTCAGTGGAGATAGTCTGACTTGCCTCCTTCCGAGAATGGAAGACATCGGGGAAAATTTTCTGAGATTCGGAGGCTGGTTCTTAAGAGGGCAAAGGATCATGCACGTCGTCACAGACAAGAGTTAAGCAAGGGAGAAAGAAAGACGAACCTGTAAAGAAGTCAAGTCCGAGTCCCGAGTGGCTCTCAGAGCTAGCACCGTAGAGGGGTGAGATTAGGCTACGGTAGATCGAGTTACGATATTCAGGACAGTGCTCCCTTGTCGGTGTAATCGATGGCCCCGTTCACACACATTCGTGTTGGACAAATTTGTTTGTTGAACATCCGACATGACTTGGGGCTTCTGACCTGTGCGGTGCCACGCCGCACCGGGAAAAATGTGGGTTCGTCATGTCCAAGTGGTCAGGCCATCATATATTATGATGAGGTACGCCGAGCGCGAGGGCTGCTGCGCCGCATAGAATTCGGAGAAAAGTGAAAAGGATACAACCTTCACCGCCTTGAGGACCCCATTTCGCTCGTCAAATTTCGTCCGACGGTGGCTCTTGAAGCTGTGGCCTACAGAAGTCTTGGGTCAGATCGGAGCACGGGTCCAGAACCTTCAGAATGGATCAGGTTGCGGGTGACAGACAGAGATCGCAACCGTCCGAATGGTCTAACCATCTGTCTAGGTCGCCTGGACCACGGGCTGGATGAACACATGGCTATCGGCACGCACAAGGAAATATCCACGAATGTCATTCCATTTCACATTCACATCGGTGTGTGTATATCGCTCCTTTACGCTCAGGGCATTGTCCGAATGGCTAACCAGAAGCTACGCATTTTCCGTGGATCAAAATTGGAGCAAGAACGACTCTCCGGGCCCGCCACCCACGAATCGAGGGCTATCACCATTTATTTCAATCGCGTATACGATATCCGGCATGGCTTACAGGGAAAGCGTTGGAAAATGATGAAAATTCTGATCGCACCACGACATTTCGGCCGTAGGTGTGACCCATGCATAACACATGAATCCCGTGCGAAGGAGGAAGACCAACTAGATTGTATAGAAGACAAAGAGAGCTATCCTCGTAAGTGACGATCAGTCGACAGGGCTTACCAATTTACAGACAAGGCGGTCTCAAAAACAGAACCTCGTTTTGTATCAGAGAAGATAGATCGGCACGACCCTAGCATCCACCCCATGAAGTGTCGCGGTCTAGCGATGAATCAGAAACTAGTAGCTTGAGGCCACAAATTAACAAGGCTCAGAAACAATGACTCAACTGCTGTACCTCTTCTATTTTGATGGAGGTGGCAGAAAGGATGCCGTTACCAACCTCCTCAGATCAGAAGAGGATTGGAATCGGCGACAAGGTCGGGCGCGGCGAGGGTTCCATGGCGGCCGGATGAAATGTTTCTCGAAGAGTTGGGTCCGGGATTGAAGCATGCAGCCCATCGATTTACATATGTCATATGGGAGTCTTATCACCAACAGCCGAAGGGCCGGGGAGTTGTGGCGCCTGGAGTACTTTGTAATTGCTAAAACGGGCCAAGACATGTTTCTCTCATGAAGAGCTGTATGGCTACGAATTGAAACAACACCGCAACATGCGAAGAAAAGCTGTGGCGTTGACCATCGACTGGGAACTTCTTTTGATGGTGTACACTGAGGACTATTTGGGGTTGGGGCTGGAACTGGGGTGGATGGCAGCTTCGATTTCGGGAACTTGCTCGAGGTCTTTGCGCTGGCGTGCCTGTTCTGCGCGAAGTTGTGCCACTGCTGTTGATGTGAATGCCTAGATATGGAAACAAGGTGAGTAAGGGCTGCCTAAACGAAGTGTGAAACCGGTGCAAAACAAAGATCGGGGTGACTTCTGGCGATGAAGGCGTAGCAAAAGATGAAGGTGGATGACAAGATGGAATCATGAGCCCATGGATATCATGGATATGAAATTTTAGGCACATCATGACACATTGGCTTACCTGGGTGAACAGATATCCGGAGAGAACGCCACTGACTGCGATTGTTATTGACGAGCGCGTGAATGAGTAAAACGGGTAATGCTAAGGGTTTTGCAAATCAATAAATAAAACTGAAATGCTTACGAATTCCACAAAAGATGGTCTTGTTCCTATTAAGGCCGTATATTCTCGCTCCCAAAACGGCTGATCGCGACGGAAATGGATCCACAAATGCGAACGTCGGAATCAAAATGACAAGAAAAAGAAGAGAGAAAATTAGTCATCCCGCCTAACTGTGTCCGGATCTAAGTAGACATGTGCTTGCCTGACGCAAGTCCGCCAGTCAGTCCAGCGAACAAGCCTTCTTTCCGAGCTTCCTGCTCGCAAAGGGGATTGATAGGGCAGTCAGAGCGTGGACGATAGCGCCGAGGAGCCAAAAGGAATACCTTGATGACGCGAGCCTCTGCGTCAGGAGGCAGCCCCAACTTGAGTTCCTCCGCTGGGCTCAGATGGTTGTTGTCCATGATTGAGTTTCACGCCTTTGTTGTCTTGTTGCCCGGTCAATAAATCACTGGTTCGCTGTGACATATCCGAGCCACCCGCGTTTCATCCGAACCAGCCCGCAAACCCGGTCACGTGGCCGTCGCGTCATGTCACAGCCGTGCGTACCTTCTGACGCCCTGATCTCTTCCCTTCAACCATCGCGTATCTCTGATACATTACATATGCGCATAGACGTCGATGTCGGCACGAAAGAAAAAGTCTTTATCAAACCTTCAGCAGACTTATGCCTCTATTATAGGTGTGGTGTAGAACCAATCCCTTACCTCCATGCCGTTAATCACCTCAACTCGTCCAGACCTCCTTGCAAGAACCAAACCCCACCTCAATGACAGCAATATTCCGAATCGGCCTTCTTTGGTACAGAATCTGCACCAGATCGCTTCTCTCGCCGAGAGCTTTTCAGAACAGCGCCCGAGGTCAAATAATAGCTGGAACCATCTCGCTGACAACCTAGATCAGGAAGGTTTGCCCATGTTTTCCAGCCGTTATCTGTGTTTGGCTATGCTAACCCAAAGATAACCACATATATCCCAGGCGTTGATCTATGGAACATATCTGGTCTCGTCCGCTTATTTCCGACTGATAGCCTGGTTCTGGTCGCTGCCCGTAAGCGTGATCTCCCGCCGAGACATGCCTCCTTTGGGTGGCTTCGGATGTTGAATACACTCTTTCGTCATACAGTTAGGCTTGCGGCATTTCGTCTCATAGAAGCTGGACTAGAATTGAAGCCGAGCATAGAGAGTAGGTGTTATCGCAGCTCCTGAGAGCCCCGAGAACACCCCGTTGACACATTCTTCGTTCTAGCTCTTGTCCATATTTTACGCATTGCTAGCAAGACTGGAAACACTCTTTCGGGTATGTCTTGATGATCATGGCCTCCCTTGGGATTTGGAGTTAATGTAACCGTACACAGAAGTCGGAAAGAACAATATGGCGGCGACCGTTTTGACAGCAGCAGCCAAGGTCTGTTTGCATCACTTCGTTGTTCTGGATTGACAGTCCTCATTTGGTTCGCAGTACGAAGAGCTGTTAAGGGGTAGTGATGATTTGGACAAGATTCACCAGCAGTCTATCGCGTGTGCGACGATCGTCTATTTCTCCAGCAGAATGGAAGCGGTAAGTGTGGGCCGGGGTTGCTCACGCCAGCGCTCATCTCAATTTGGTGCAGGCTTGGAAGGAGGGTAACCATACCGTAGCCGAGTACACGTCGCAGATGATTATGAGTGAATTTTTTATATCTGATTCATCGACCGCCTCTCATGTGAGGTATGCAGGTGATGATCAACGCCTCGCCCTTCTACCTCCCCACGACGTAAGCTTCCCGAAATAGTCTTGGTGGAATGCTTGATGGCTCAACTACCCGCCTCTAGCAAAAACTTTTGATCCATAAACTCTATCAAATAGGAAGATCTTTACTGAAAAACAAGGAGGAGCGTAACGGGGTCAAAACATCAAATGCGGTAGACTGGCTCCGTAATGCTTTCAGAATAGTAGATCATCTTGAGGAAGCAACAACACCCGACGTGCAAGAACTGAGAGTGCGTCTATAACGGCTTTCTGTCCGCCATGTGCACTTATGGGTGCAAAATTCCAGATTTCATTGCTGAGAACGCTAGGTCCGTCAATGAAGCATGTTCTACCGCTTGTTTACTGATCCTGATCTTGCCGTGACTTGCACAGCCAGAGCCTACTTCCTAGATGGGGCTTATGATCAGGCCGAGGCTACACTCGATGAACTAATCCCATCCATAGATTCCCCAAAAGATCAAGTAGGTTTCCTGCTCCTTCGTTTGTGTTGATATCAAATGAATGAGCTATTCAGGGATCTTCCGAATATCAGGACCTCCGATGGCTCAGATTAGCTATTCTAAAGAGAAGAGCTGCAGGGGATGTTGCTCTCCTTGATGGTTAGTCGTTTTTGCCACTACCCTGCTTGTTTTCCCGCTCCCACTGATGTTTGATCATACAGCATTTAAGTCGATAATCAATCATATGGAAATGTCAGAAGCAGATATCACAGAGTTAGTCTTCCCGAGAATATATGTGATCACCTGCCGTCTAAACCGCTCTTGCCTTAGCATCCTTCAAGAACTGAGAACTCTCACCCCTTTGTGAGTGTCCTTCATCAATCGAGGCCGGAGTTAGTGGAATGATGACTTATACAACCATCGACATCCAATTCCAGCCCTCTCGTTACCGCTGTCAATCAGCTCTGCCTCCAACGGGCTTTACATTGCCATGAAGCGGGCTCGGACAGCATTGACCGGTTACTCCTGTCTTTGATATTTCACTGCGCAAAGGACGATGATCACGCTCGTGCCATGAAGACCCTCGATGTTACGTTCACATGTGCGTGACACTGGCTACTGGGATCTCCCGTGGATAACCGCATTAGGATAGCTGTCCTTGAAGCCGAGGTCGAACTCCGAAGTATCCCAACTACAGCATGCCTCACGGTACGTTTTTGATCACCAAGAATACGGCGGAGTCATCCGATTTCATTCCTTCGCGCACGTAGCTGATCTGGCAATATGGCGACCGCCATTATCAAGCTAAGAAATGGTCAGAAGCTGCAGATTGGTTCCTCGCGGGCACCCATCAGCTGTTCGGGGGGACATCATCTACGATCTTTTCGAAATGTTTGAGAAAGGCCGCTTTATGTTATATCGAGCAAAAAGAATACTCTAAAGCCTCCACGGTGATTCGCCGTTGCCCCGCCAACGAAGCTGCAACTAATTATGTCATCTTCTTGGTCGCTATTCATCAAGGTGAACTGCCTCTAGCTTTAACTTCATGTGTTAACAGAAGGTGACTAACTAATCATGTAATGGGTGTTCCATAGGACTGGATGATGAAGGTCAGTTATGCCCTGATATCCCAATTTGGGTGTGTCACTCATAGCGCTATTTCATAGCCATTATGTCCATCCGAAGTATGCAGAAGGCTCCAGACTTTGACCGAAAGATGCTCCTACTGGCTACACAGGTTTCACACAAACTTGAGATGAAACCCGTCCTCCTTTCGGCATTGGAAGCCCTTCTACAGACCCTCAAGGCCGGAGCAAATAGTGAGGCGGTCGTGGAAGCGATGACACTGATTCGTTGCATCATAAAGATGGCGTTGAAGCTCTTGTTAGATCCAGTCGCCAACAAGTCCGTGTTATCATGTTACTCTTACCGCCGGTTAAGCGCTAATGGTTACCTCGCGGTAGGCCAGTTTTGATGGATACCGTGGTAAGCCACTTCCGAACGGGTACGTGTTACTTGCGAGTTTTTTCTATTGGCTTATCCACGCTGACCTTGATTGTTCAATCTGTCCGCCACAGCTAAGATCCTTACGGAAACTGCCGTTACCCAGAAATCTTTTGTTTTGATCACAAAAGATGTGTCTTGGCTCTGGCGGACTGCATATAACTGCGCTGTTCAAGGTTGTTCTGAGTGGAGCGGCTGTGAAGAGCGTATTGCGGAGTTGTTTGACATATCACAAGAAGTGAACCTTGTGCGACAATGGGGGCTATTTCCTACTAACCAACACTATCGTGCATCTAGTTGCTCGAAGCTTGTTGTAACGCTTCTCCAGCAGATATGGACTATGAAGCTGCTCTGTACATCATCAATTCCTCGTTTGCCGCAGTATCTGCTCGAGGTACTGCGCTTTCACGTGAACAGCTCCAGGGCGTCACTCATCCTCCTTTTACCGATAGTTTTTTCGGTCCGTGAGACAATGGCAGCAACTGGATCGGTTGGTGTGCGAAAAAGGTCTATTTTCAATATTCATCTGATTCTCACGAGCTTTTTTTCGCATAGCGGGAGAGGTTACTCTCCATCGCCGCGGAAATCAGCAAATCCAAGAACAGAATAGACGGAATCATCAACAGGAACAAGGTAACAGAAGATGGTGATGCGGCACACGTCCGATACCTTGTCCACACGCTTCGAGTCTTTGAGACGGATTTTCTAGTCCAACTTAAAGACTGGGGTCGAGTTTCGGCAGTTATTGGGGTATGTTTGTGGTTCCCTTCTACGTATCACGTTTGAGACCATCACAACTTCTGTTTGTTGATAGGAGATTGTCGAATCTGGGCCGTTAGCTACCGACACTTACGAAGCGATCGCCGACATTTTGGTATGTTCTAATTCTTGCTCCGATGACACTTCATCCACACACGTAACAGTGGTCCGACAAGGAGTGTCCTGTCAACGGTGCGCCGGTGCTCCCCTCCTTGCGAATACCTTTCATCCCTTCTCCCGCGCTGAGTCACTCACTGACGGGTATCTATCAGTCTTGTATACATGTTTGGAGGTTCATTTTTGTCACTCCACTGGATCTTTAGTTACTCAGCCTCGCACCTTAGAAAATATTGCACGGGGGGCTAACGCATAAGTCCATATCCGTCGAAAAGTTCGCCCGGTGGCTCCGTGGACTGTGCACCATCAGCCTTGCTCGGAATACCTCTGACGATCGACTTAAAGCGATCGGTCACATTGAACAGGCACTCGCGGTACTGGAACAACATCATGAAAACGACGAGGTCCGACCTGGGTCTTCTAAACGCTTGTGTCGGTGCTCATATGCTCATACTTGTCATGCGACTTTCTGGAATAGTCTTACCCCATGGACGAACGCCAATGGTTACTGGCCACCGCATACAATACTGGAACAGAATGCTTGCAGTCTGTGCTTTCTCATGGGAAGATATTTATTATTTATCGGCTCTAATGCTAGTGCTTCTCTTTTTGACGAGGCGAAACGCTGGTTCGAAGCGGCCACTGTGATTTGTCGGTTTGTTCCTGGGGGAAGAGAACGTGCGGAGAAGGTATGGAAAATCATTTATTGCAAAACATTGACCTAAATTACCCAAACTAGATTTCCGAGACGTATATGCATTTACTCGCCCGATACCAAGCGAACAGGTCTTGTTAGAGCAATGGTTTATTGTGACCCGCGGAGGATCATTTTTCAATGTCTCTCAATTCGCAGCCCATGTATCTCCTCTACCTGGCATCAGTGTTCTATGTTACGTTTCGCAAGCTGTTTACCTGCCAAAAAATAAACACTTGCCGAGTGTCGTCACTTGCGCGCAATACTCCACGCTTGATTCTATTCCAGTCAATCCCTAAGTGCCATACAGTGTGAACTAACCCCTTCAGATGATAGTTGCATCTCCGTACAAGGTCTAAAGAATTCATGACTTGGAATGGATCTGGATATTCCTGTGCTATCCTGCCGACGTTGACTTGATCAATTAAGAGTACCATTGGGGCTGAAGCGGCCTTCGGCCAAACAACCCTGGCCCCCTTCCGAGGATCTGGGGTACTGTAGGAGGAATGTCCCAAAGGGGTGTATCAGGACCGACATAACGTCCCCCCGAACTAAAGCAGCGCCGAATCCACGTCGTCCGGGTGTGTTGGAAGAGTGAGGTCATGGTTTCATTTTTGCAGTACTGTTTGCGGCCGGTGGCAATATGTAGCATACCATCTTGCCTAAGCCCTCCTAGGATGCCATTTTGCTCGGGACGCCGGTTCTGGATCATCGGGCGGTCGCGGTTAGAAAGGATCACTGTCTTCCTATCGGCACCTTCCGTCTTCGGTAGATCCTTTTATCACCCAATCGAATGAGGCTGATGACAGTGCTTACGATCCTCGAATGTAACGACTCCTTACTTAAGATGATCAATGATAAGGGTTAATCTTTGCTGTTTGGAGGAGGCCACATAGAAGCGGCTGTCCTGAGATACTTTGTTCTCCTCGCCTATGGTTGTGTCAATTTGAACGACATTACCTTTTGTTAATTTCCCCTATTGTAGTATCCGCTTACGCGAGAATTCCATGCAGCATGTAAAAAAACGAGTGAAAGTCCCTCATGGGTATACCTTCCCTCGTCACCGTGGATGTAGAGAGGACGTCCTACGCCGGAAACACCCTTATTCCATTTTCTGGTGCAACATCCAACACAAAGCCAACATTTCCATGTCCTGATGAAGGTACCTTCCGAGCCCGTCCATCGAACCGTCAGCGTACCACGCTTTCAGAATGCGAAAATGTTCACTATCTTTCGGTGTGTAGGTCTGCAGAAAAAATGTTGATCACAGGTTGGGGCTTTCTTGTCGACCATAATCATCGACTATGCTCACGATACTGTCTGAGTGTGAGTTGAGCGATGGTATTGAGCTTATCTGCCTGCTTCAAGTCCACGGCTGCCCCATTTGGTGCAATATAAACTGAGGTAGGCGCTTTGTGATCGTACCTGGGGCTTGAAGGTCATTAGCAAACGAGAATAAAATAAAACTATGTATCCACGCTGAGGTTGCCCCCTATATCAACGTTGGTATATTACCTTTGTTGGTTTCGGGTTACCGAGAAGATATGTTTTCTAAACTCCACTAGCTGCAGTTCTGTCTTATATTAACACAGTTAGATAAGGACATATCTGAAATATCGAACTATTGCCAACAGAATGAAGCTTGACTCTCATTTATGGTTCTGGCAAACTCAGGGCTAGATGGAGTGATGGTAAACCCCGGATTACTACTCAACTGAGATGTGACCATCTACGCCCTCTGTTACGCTTGTATACAATGGAGCTGAAGATAGATGTGTCTCATGTTTGGGACATTCAGCAGGGGTGGCTGGAGTGTGTTGACCACTGCCGCAGAATGGTTTCATGAATATGACTTCTCCGATTTGCCCATGCAGAGCGCTCAGAAACACGATACTATCGGCTACCAAACGCGGATTCACGCAGCCTGCCAGCTGTGCTGCTACCCACCACCATGCCAATGCTCTCCGGCGCTCATAACCTCACGGCGAACAACTCAACATTTGTGGACCAGTCAACAAAGCTTGTCAACAACACGTCACATAATGCTCAGATTACCATCAATAGTAATCATGAAAGAACTGGTGAGGACATCACTGCTGCAAGCATAACCATTATTTGTTGACCTTGAGCAGGCCTACGTATACTCCTCGCAGCTTCCACCCCAGAGGCCAGCCATGACTCATCTGCCCGCTATCCGCCACCCCGGTGCCATCCAGGGACACGAACCGAGTACATCCAAAGGCTCACACAATGGGGTCTCAATGTTGATAATCACACCGACTCCATTGTGTGGGTCAAAGGCCCTGCTGGTACCGGGAAGTCAGCCATCGCACAGTCTTATGCCGAGGCTTTGGGTGAGAAACTCGGCGCTACCTTCTTCTTCTCCCGTCCCAATAAACGAGATAATCCCAATCGATTTTTCACCTCCATCTCCCATCAACTTGCCGTCAATTTCGATCCCTATGGTGACCTCCTTGATCGTAAGATCACCCATAATCCTACCCTTGTCAAGAAAGCCATACCACACCAGTTCTCTGACCTCATCGTCACTCCTATTCACCAACTCAAACTCGAGGGAAAAGAATTCCCAGAGCGGGTTATCATCGTTGATGGCCTCGACGAATGCGCCGACGCAGGCGCACAGGTAGACATAGTCAAGATTATCGCAGAATCTGCCCGGACACAATCCACCCCATTCTTATGGGTCTTCTTCAGCCGTCTCGAACCCAATATCCTCGCCGTATTTGACTCGCCAGAAGTCAAACTCATCTCGCTTCCGATAGTCCTCGAGGTGTCTCGGGAGATCGATGGTGACATTGCCTTGTATCTTACGGATAAACTACTCGAGACAGCCCAGAAACATAGCCTCGCGTTGCCTTGGCCACGCGAGAGCGAAATCTGGGTTCTTGTGGACTACTCGAATGGATTGTTTGCCTGTGCCCATGCTATATCTCATTTCATTGACGACCGAAATTCAGCCGGGCCCGCAGAGCAATTGTGTGCAGTGCTCGACTTAGCAAAATACTCTACCCAGAACGCGTCCAACCACCCACTCTCTGGGCTGAATAGCTTCTATACACTCGTCATGGAGCGCATTCCATCAACACAGCTCCAAACTGTGCAATGGATCCTCTTGGCAACGCGAATGCCCCGGATTCTCGACGCAGTCGATAACGCGAATTTACTTCGCCTATCCGAACTGCAGTTTCGAAACGCATGTCGCTATCTTCATTCCGTCATGACAGTCCCCGACGACGAAGAACCCCGTATTAATTTTTATCACGCATCTTTTATGGACTTCCTCGAGGATCCGGCTAGATCGAGGCAGTTTTGCATCTGGTCTGGCTGTGCCGTGGCTTTATTTGACGAATTATTGCCCAGGTTTGACCATATTAGCGTGACGTGCGATTCTGGTGAGTACCGCCCTGGTACATGTCCGATCCCATGAACCTTCTTAATCCTCCATTGTCAGGCGGTTACACACCGGGGTTCCCCCTCATCTGGACGATAGATGAAGTAAATCACATCCCCCAGAATTGTTATGTTGACTTGGTCCGCACATTCTTCAAGCTCCTTGTGTCTATTCGGTCAGATGGGGGGAAGGAAAGGCTCCGAACTTTGGTTGATTTCGACTTCAGGAAGATTTCTCTCCTTGGAGAAACGTGGGTTCAGGATGTTTGTCTTAGAGATTTGCTGCAGAAGGTGAGGAGACTCCGCTCCATGGATGAACACGATGACTTTCACTAAATTACGCCTTAGGTCCCTCCCGAGTCGGGACTGATTCGCCCGGCACGCATGAAGAACTTAGTTCGAAATGCTCGAAGTATCTGGACCAAGGCAGAACGGACGTCCCTTTATGTAATCGGACGTGGAGAAAAAACAGCTCTTCTTACTTCCGACGAGGATGGAGAGTTGATTATCCTGCCATCCTCTAAACGGCAGATCCAAAAATTCCTGAAGCAGATGTACAAGGTACTTCCTATTTGATGTCAGGAGCTGAAGTCTGATTATATCTGACATCCCTTGAGGGCCCTCACACAAGCCCACCCTCCACGCGCCTTGATTAGTCTCCTTTCCACTTAGTTTTTCGCTCTTCTCACCAGGTGATCTGATCATTCATGATGCTCTTACCCCCCTATATCGAATGAAGGCTTACTACCAAAAGAAAACTGAACATCGTTAACAATATTCTATGTTTTAAAAGGAAGCGGTATCCTACAATTATACCGGCATAAATAGGAATATAATGATATTGATGCGTCGATAGATGTGGATGTATAAAGTATGGACTGGGACGAATGTTTGTGATTTTCTCTGAACTCGTCTCCCGGGGTGACGCGTGCGATTCTTCAGCAGATACTGAAGGTACTGAACAACGCGATGTTTATGGTACGGGACGACCAGAAAATGATTATCAGCTCGCCAGCAAATAGTTTTAGTCCTACCGTGCCCTAAAATATATGGCTTTCCTAGATCGACTCCAGGGGGTTTATGGATTAGCTCTAAGATCAGTGAAAGCCAGTTTCTGTCACCAAAAGGATGGATAACTTCTGGATGGAATCTACCAACCTAACAAGAGGATTACAATTAATGAGGTTGAGCCGATGTCGGTTGAAGTATGACTCGGATAGATTCATAAATTGGGCAACAGCAATGGCATTGGAGCCAAATTATGGGAGTATGGTTGAGAGCAGGATCCATTGAATCATTTTGAGAAGTGGGGAGGGTATGCCTTTTATGATGGTTAGATAAAGTTCGTCTATGTTGGATAATGGGTAGTTTGGATAGTGTTCAGTGGAATCTTAAGGGTTGCTTGAAGTTGTTCACCTGGCCCACACGAGCAGCGATCTCCGATGAATTATACCAGAGAAGTGGCGTAGAGGGGAAATCCAGCTACCTGGTCGACGAGGACCCTAATCGCCCTGTTGGAAGATGGCCAAGGCTGCATGTTCGATTTCAACGACAAGATCCCTGGATATCGGAAGTTCCAAGACGGTGGCATTAAATGTGGTAAATATTGAACGAAGGTGACATTCTTGCCGACTGAAAAAGACCCAAAGAAAAGGACTAGTGACATGTTCTGTGATAAGCTTCACGACTTCCATTTGTGCGCCCACGTCGTTGTACCATTCGAGAGCATCAACTATAATGACTTGTCGGGAGATTTTATTCCCTGAGTCTGCAAATCGGAACTGCTGTGGAAGTGCTTCATCTAGAAGAGCTGGATTATCGTGTATCCTTGAGCCCGGAAACCGGCCAAAAACTGGTTCCCTCATTGCAATCTGATAGGAAACTGTCGGGATGAGGTAGCGAATGTTTATATCCTGTTTTTCGGGTGAAAGGAATGTGGCACAGGCCAGCTTTTTGTTTCGATCGAGAGCTTCGGCAGTGAACTGAGCATGGGCAAATTTTCCACATCCTCTAGGTCCGTTTATCCATAGTAAAACGGTTGAGGCCCACACCATCATTCAAGGCGAGGTTGATCGGTTGTGCGATCTCAGTCTGGTACTGTCCACCGCGATATCGGGGCGGTGGGCGTCGTGCAGCAGAGTAGAGTGTTATTGTTGGGTCCGTGGCAGCGTGAAGGAGATGAAGACCTGTGCCAGCCGATCCCTATTACCAAGAACAATGCTTTACGCCTACCTCTTGTTGAGGAGCCCTCACATGCATTGAACTGCGCCCTGTCACAAGCGAGATCCCCTGTACTTGTGAGGGAAATATTCCAGGAGTTGTCAACAAACTGCGGGGAAATAAAGGTACAGTTGGAAGCTCCGGAAAACACCCCACTGCTCATGGAATAGGTGAGGTGTGGAGGGGAAATTGTGCGAGAGGATGCCAAATTGAAGCGTCTATGGAGCAGCTTGCAATGATAGAGCAGCCATCCAGCTCGCGCGTGCTGAACAAATTATATTTAACCCAACTTAGGTAATGTGTTTTACAGCATTGCTTCAGGCCTCAGGCCTCATGTCCAACCTCAGGTCGATGTGAGCCGTGGCCGACTATATTATCCAACTCTTTCTGTCCAGTGGATGATATCAGATTCTCTGGTTTTTCCAGTTGGAAAACAACATCACGCTGCCCGCAGAGGGCTCGAGGTGTGTGCAATGTCCCTCATACCCCAGACAACAGGCAACAGGAACCTCTAGTCACAGTGAAGATAAACAGACCCCGCGATGCTCTCGTGAGGGATGTAATTTCCTCCTCGGATGGCCATGGTGTTGAAAGACCATGGTTTTGCCCGATTTCACCCATTTTGTCCGTTGATAAGCGAGTTTCTTGATATGGCGGATCACTGTCGAGTTGCCATCTGACTATCAAAATATTTTAATGGTTGGCCGTATTGCATACTCGTGACGTCCCCCGTTGCCTATCGGAAGCGTCTCGACGATGTCCGACACTGCAAGTGCCGCTTGTCGGTAGCCCGTTTACCCACTTAAAGAAGTCAGTGATTAGGGAGAAAAAATACAGTAGTGTTTCTCGAAAAGCTTAAAGTGAACTTAGAACGGAAACAATCTCTTCGCGGGTCCCGTGTGGGACAATGGCCAACTGCTTTTGGCTCTGAGGAATGTTATACGATGTAAAGGACGAAAACGCTCAAGCAACGTAATGGAACTTGTTCCTCTCGCTCTTATCCCTCTCCAAGTAATCACTCTCCACCAGTGAATCAATCCTCTGCTTAATCACATCCACCTGAGGCACAAAGTGATTCTTCACCGCGTCGATAGTGGCATTCTTGAGCTTCTCGTACATCATCGTCTTGTTTGCCTTCATGATGCGCACGATAGCAGCATCAAGGTAGAGTTTTCTGTCGCCTTCGATTGCTTCGTTCGTGCGTTTGGATTCCTCAGGCTATTGAAGTAGAATAAGTAAAGTTGAAGAACAGCAAAGGAGGCAATGGTAGTAGCACGTACAGAGACTTTGGCCTGAATGGAATTGATGTGAACCTTTGCTCTTGGATCCTCGAAATTAGCATTGAATCCGAAAGCGTCATCATCATTCACGTCCTTCCCAGGCGGAATCTTCTTCAATACTTTTTTCTTACCACACGCCAGACTCTGCAGCGTTCGCCTCAACTCTCCATCGTCTACCAACAACCCCAATGACGAACTGTCAACCGAAGTTATATGTGACAAGTCAATACCACTCACCCATGCCCGCTTGTTCTTTGATATCCTGGAACATCAATCGCTCTGACTCATTGAAGAGCAGAAGCACGATAGCTTGGTACAAACTAACAGATAGCTCCTTCACACCAGGTGTAAACCTCGCTTTGAGTGTCGCGGTGCCAAGCGCATGATCCCAATCAAGGGCATGCCCCGAATGCTTGTTTTTATAAAACATCGTAAACTTCGTCAGCTCTGCTTGCATCTACAACCAAAATTGTAAACCTTTCAGGTATTTGGAGGGAGGATATAAGACGTACGGCAGGAGGAATATCGACAGTCTTATCATTCCTGCTAAATGGCCACGCACTCCGCTGTAGTACCATCGCGCTCAACTTCCTCCCGGGATTATCCAAATCTAACTTGGAGTGATAGTCCCTCATACTCTCCCTCGAAAGCGCAAGATCCTTAAACATGTCCTCTCCCATCCCAAATTCAGGATCATATCCTAGACACGAATCAAGTCAGCGTTAGCCAACCCTAAAAAAGACAAAATCGAATGAGAAACACGTACTCTCTTTCAACTTCTTCAACATGCTCGCCTCAAAATCATCCGATGCACTCTTGGCGAGCAACAACCGTTTAGCCAAGCTCCGATGATAAAACGTCCTAAACACGTCTTTATCCTCAGAAAACCGGTACAGCCCAAGCACATCGTCCAACATCGCATCAAACTCGGTATCACTACTCCCGCCTTGTCCCTTCCGCATGGCCCTATCCAAATGCTTAGCAATCATCTCCGCAGGTTTATTTCTGCGGGCTTTGAACCCTGTTGTAAACGCGTCCCCGAGTGCATAAGTGAATTCTTTGTCAGGTCGTTTGCGCGGGTTTGATGTTGACGTGTTACTGGTGGGAATTGGAGTGACAGAAAAGGATTCAGTGATGGTTTCGTTGGCGAGGCGTTTGAGTCCCAGGAGGCGGTCGACCATTTCTTCATCCCGTGCCGTGTCTTTGACTATGACTTCGACACTTGTCTGAGTATATGCATTAGCTTTACCCTTCGGGGGGCACATATAACCAAGAACACACCCTAATATGCTTGCGGAAAGCTGTACAGAGGACCTTGAGCCCGTTGATACGACCGAATAGAGTGTACATTGCGCCAAGGGGCTGGAAATCTCTTGCAGACATGTATGGGCCAATAGCTGCGAGTAACACCTGAGTACGGCACGCTGGAAATGGAGAATAAACAAACGTACTTTCGTCTGCCAACCACACAAGCCTATCGTTCCACAACGCCTGCTCAGTCGTCTCGCGCAGTAACCCCCAACTACCCACAGGCAGAACGGCCTTGCTCCTTTCTTCCTCCTCGTAGATCCTATGTTGTACGTGTTCGAAGAATGCTTGAGGTTCTTTCTCTCGTTCTTTTGAGAGCCGTTGAGATTCAGCGGTATAATATGCGTGGGTGATGGACACGTAGTGGCCCTCGAATATGGAATATTGGCCGTGTGTGACGAGGTGGTTAACAAGGAGAGGGATTTGTGGGCGATGGACGTGCGGAGTTCTTGTAAAAAGAATTATGAGGAAATATGCGCCTGAAATTGGAAAAAATGCACGCGTACTTGGTATTACGCTCGCTCTCTGCCCATTCCTTCACGCCATCCTTGATGCTTGCAGCGATAGTGGGATTGGCAAAGACTGATTCCTCGAAAATGGCGTATGCGGTTGCGCGAATGGGATTCAAGCCGGTAGTTCTGACGATGTATTCCTGGTCCAGATATGTGAGTAACGAGACGAGCAAATTCTATCCAGACCACATCAGCGATACGGATGCCCAGGAGGTAAAACCAAGCCTCACGATTCTGGACTCGAACCATTTACACGTCGTTACGAAAAGACTGATCCACTCGATCTTGTCTTTATGTCCTGACGTGCAGGTACCCACGAGCAGATTAACACATCTCTCCAATTCCATCTGAAGAGTATCGTACAATCCTTCGCCTCTCTTCGCGATACTGACGACGGTGCGACATGCAGAGTAGATGGCGTGGTTCGTGGCCGGGAGGATCTCGTCTTCTTTCGGATTCAAAGTAACTCGGACAACGCGATGCAGGAGCGCAAATTCTTTGTCCCCAGAAACGGGTTTATTAACTGGACCAGAGATAGTAGAGTGAGAACGGCCCACACACAAAACAAGATACTCACATATATTTCCACCGCCGGCAAGATGCAGCGTCAACGGGCCTGCCTTGCCAGCACCAGATATGAGTGTAGTAGAAGCCTGTGACCTGGAAGCAGAGGCAGAATCTGAGTCGGAGTCCAAGCGAGGTACTTTTCGACGGGGAGATGCCGACCCAACATCATGATGTCCTTCTGTCACTGTTTCCTTCAGCTCAGTCAACCCATTCGAAGTTTTTGGAAACGTCAAGAGCAACGATATGCTCGCCATTGTCGTAGTCAGTGTGAGAGTATTTTGATACCTGGCTTAGATAAGTGACAGGCGTCTATTTACTAAACGATTGAGCGCTCCAAATATGGGTTCCTACTTCTCCCCCACACGAACACATGCATCCCTCCTCTTTAAATACCATATAATCATACTGGCAATGGCGTCACCACACATTCCTTATAAATCTTTAACCATGCATCAGATGTTTATCAGGCTGGTGCATTTTCTCGCATCAGATTTTGACCCGACCCCCCAGAGTTGCCGGTCTGATTGATGCGCTCGATATCCCCCGACGAGATGCTGGTCCAGTGTAATTATGTTTGCACATCAACACGGTGGCTGGCGAATACGGGACAGTATTCCCCGTCCACGGACAAGAGTGTGGATTCATTCATTCACTTGGCGACTGCTTCGTTATGGTGCTGTAGCACTTCTTCGTCCAACTCCGCTGTCATACCTTTTTAGCCATCAACCGAGGCGGCGCCCATGACATCACTTTCAAGCTGTGGTATTCTTTTAGGCCCCTCCAACTATCTACACAGTGGATATGTCGTTGGCGTTTGTGGTATTCTATCTCTTTTTATCAAAGCCGGGCGAAGAAAGCTGCCGGTCTGATCGATGTTACTCTTATCTACTCCTGCACAGGTCCCGTGCCCGTGCCCCAAGCCCCGCAGCCCATGGATACGAAGCCATTAAGTTTGGAGAATCTAAATTGAATTTGCTCCACAGGGCCTGAGCGAAAAAATCCCCGGCTCTCTTGTATTTCCATAAAATCAGTGCGGCGCGCTGTCTGGAACACAGTGGGAAGCGTGGTACACAACATGTTCTCCAGTCTCCTCTCACTTATGCTCCTTTGTGGGCTACCCGTTTTTGCACAATCACCTCTACAGCTCGGATATATCCCACTGGCCGTCAAGACACCATATTTGCATGGGTGGGTAGCCAGTCGTAATGGGTCCACCCAGCCTCCTGCGCATATATGGCCGAACTTCTTCACGACAGACAGAGTGAGTCGCAACCCCCCCTCTCGGAATCACTGCATTCATTCTCTATACATTGTAGATACTCGGATGGTGTGGAATGATACGTGTCGATAATCAAGTATACCAATGGTTGGGGGATGGAGTTGGTTTCGACTTCAACTTTACGAACACTTTGGCGAATGAGATCACTCCCACCAAGAGTGTATTTAGGCTGCAGGCTGGACCAATTCAATTTAACGCTACGTTCCTCTCCCCAGTCGAAGTATGTTCTCTCTCTTTACTTTCATTCCGTATCAACACCTTACCCCAATGTACAGACCACGGATTATGTTCGGCAGTCGATGCCCTTCTCGTATATGTCCGTGGATGAAATTTCCGCCAGTGATTCTCAGACCCATAATATACAAGTTTATTCTGATATTTCTGCTGGTCAGTCCCATCATTTTAGTTGAAGATGCGAAACTTACAAACTCCCCGACACAGAATGGGTGTCCAGGGATGATAATGCAATAATTGACGGGAACACAACGGACCATGATAATGTGGTTTATCATTATCTGCAACGAGAGAACCCGTTGTCTATGGAGGATGATCAAAATATGGTCGAGGATTCTGTCGGTTACTATGGCATGGCCCGAGTACGACTCCCAACGCCCTCCTTTAGTCACCCTGCTAATGTCATAAACCTCCTAGCGGCCCAACTTGAACCTAACATGGCGAAGGGGTATAGATAACGACACCCGTGAAATGTTCGCTACCAGAGGGGGCTTGGACAACTCACGCGATTTTGATTCCCGAGCCGTGAACAAGTAAGATATTCCTTGTTCATTTAGTCCGTTCCCCGGCTGACCGTTATTAGGAGCTGGCCCGTCTTTGCTCTCTCGGTCGATCTGGGCCCTGTTTCCCCCGGCAGCCAACCAGACCCTGTCGTTATCGCCCTTGGCATTGTTCGCGATCCCCTGGTCACCTACAAAACTGAGCCATCTGTGCAAACTAGAACTAGTTATTACTGGTCGAAGTACTCAGATATAGACACAGTGGTGAGCCAACACCGCTGGGCTGTCACTAACCGGAGCTTACAGGCCATTTTTACTCAGATATCTGATTTCCTCACTGATTTCCCCAGCGCTAGAAACAGGAGCTCTGCTTTGGACGACAAAGTTATGTCAGCTGCATCAGCTGTATCCCCCGAATACGCCGGCATCTTGTCGCTTGTAACAAGGCAGATCTTCGCCGCAATGGATGTCACAGTTCCTTCCGGGACGAAGGGGTCGCTCGACACATCAGACGTCAAGATTTTCATGAAGGATATCGGAGTGTCTTTGTGAGTATCTAAGGCAGGTTTATCTACAAGTCCGAGTGGCTGAGCGGCGCCCCATCCAGACGAGCGAATCCAGTTGAGGTCATCTATGGTGCCTTCCCCGCGCTTTTATACCTCAACGCATCGTCATTTGCCAGAGATTTGCTAGTACCTTTGTTGGATTTCCAATCATCTTCTCTCTATAAGAACCCTTACGCTAGCCCTGATCTTGGTACGTTGCGCCACCCCTATTTCTCGTACAGTTATTCAATTCTTCATAGGCACTGGCTATCCTAATATCACCGGTAACACCAATGATAACGATACCTTCGCTGTTGAGAGTACGTATACTTATTTGTAGCGCAAGCCCCCACGCCAACTGAACATCACATAGGCTGCGGAAACATGCTTATAATGGCTTATGCGTACGCAGTCAAGTCAGGCGACGGCTCCCTCCTTTCTCAATATGTGGGTCTATCATAATCTCCCTACTACCTTTTTTTCATAGATACCGTCAGTATATCAAACTTCGAAGCTGGGCGGATTTCCTCGTCCACGACTTGACCACTACTGGCGGACTAAATAACACGGGTGGTATGTCAAACGCCGCGATCAAGGGTATTCTTGGCATCTATTCCATGGCGATGATCAACAAAGCTGTCAACTTTTCTGATACCTACATGGTAATTCGTACCGCCCACCGAGTTCAGACCCTGGTACTTACCCGTGATTTTAGACTCATGCTATGCAACTCATCGCAGGCTGGAACCAGTCTTCTGTGACAGATACTCATATCAATGCTGTTTATAATCAATCCAACTCTTGGGGTTTAATGTACAACCTCTTCCCCGCCATTTGGTTGAATACGGGGTTGGTTCAGGACAGTGTATGTGTACAGCACAATCATGAATCTGGATGGATGCTCATTAGCTTGTAGACTCTGAACCTCCAAGCTGAGTTTTACGCTAACCAGACCGGTCAGTCCCCCCTTAGCTCCTTCCGTTATTATAGTACAATCTTTTCACTGCAGGCAAGAATTTCGGCTTCAGTCTTGACACCTCACAAGATGTCGCCTACCCTCGTAAGACCAGTATCCCTCAAATATATGCATATCTACTCACAGGCCAATGCCAAGACTGGACAACTATGACCGCCGCGACGATTCCTGGCAATCTACCTGCCGTACGAGATCAGCTGATTAAACCCGTGTACCAGCAAGCGTACACAGCGACAAACGTGTTCCCACTGCCAGTCAAGTACGATCCTTCTACCGGTGATCACCTTTCTGGAAGCGCCAGTGGAAGGTATGTCGCTTCATGGATCGCCGAAAAAAATCGAAGATGCTGATGCTTGAACCCCAGCGCAATCCAGGGTGCTGCCTTTGGGATATTGGCATTGAGGTGTGTTTGAAATACATTCTTGTACTAATGTCATGGTGACGTCCAACGCTCCAGCCTCCCGAACGTCGACATCAATGCTGGCCCAGTGAATTTGTCAGGGTCTGGCAAAGCGAAACTCGGCGCAATTTTAGGCGGTGTCATCGGGGGCCTAGCCTTGCTGCTCGTGCTTTTGGGTGGACTATTCTTCTGGCACAAACGGCGACAGAAACAAGACATCAATACAAGCACAGAAGATCTTTCCAGGCCTTATCCATTCAACGTCTTCCAGTGGAACGATTGGAACAGAATACTGCACCCGCGGGAGCACAACCCGAGTGTGGCTGCAACAACTACAAAATCATCACGCGCTGATCCGCCTGCTGATACCTCTCCTGCTCCTACTGCGATGATGTCGAGAAAGCAGCGGGACGCGGGGCCCAGGCCTGTGCAGACAAATAACCCGACCACCAGCGCACCAGCCACGTCTGCATCTGGGACAGAGGACCTGAGAGCCGAAATGGAAGAGCTGAGGAGAGAGATGGACTCCATCCGGCAAATAGCAGAACCTCCGCCTGGCTACGATTGAACGCTGTCGGCAAAATCGTATAGGTCAAGTGACCCGGTACATGCCTCGAGCACATTGTTATAACTGAATGGAGCGTCTGTAAGTAATAAGTACGAATCCCCTAGTGTCTGCGGAAATATAAAGATGAGCGACGTCTCTCGTTCTCTCAAAGCCAGTGTTAGAACGCGCTAGACCGGTTACCCTCTCTAAGCACGAGGTTCATTGGCGTTCGTTCCGTGAATTATTTTTAATAGCTCTTTATGTCTATGCTGCTAGAAGCAACAAGGGCGCAGATTGCGATATGATACTACAAGCAGACTAAGATTGCGATGCATTGAAGCAATCGACTGTTTACCCCAGGTTTGTCTCAGGCTATATAATCTCATGACAGTGCATGCCACCGAAGTGCAACCGGCATAAGATAGTGTGATTGGTTACAACGACGATACTTCCTCGACAAGTCTACTGCGAAACAACATATCGGGTACGAAATCCAAATATCGACTTTGCGTTGGTATTGAGACGATATTGTAGACATGTTCATCTCTAGATCTCTGTATTTTCCAGCCACCGCTGGACCATTGCAAGAGCCTCCTTGGGTTTATCATACGGTACCTGATAAAGTGTTGGTATTATCCAAAATGTAGAACTCATAATCACTCACCATGTGTCCAGCACCGTCAACGGTCACGAACGTGAATCCTCCGTGGCTTCTCACCAGCCCGGCCTTCTTCCCCTCTACGGTCCACTCCCTTAGCTCCTCTCTGACAAACTTCTCCCTCCCACTCCATTCCAGGTCCAATGTCCAGCGCTCGTTTCCAACCCAATTGCATATCCAGTCATATGTCCCAACATAAATGAGTACACGGATATCACGTTCGAGGAGGGCCGCAATGTGTAGGTGTGTGCGGTGGAAAAGGTCCAATGATTCAACAAAGAGGGAACTAACGTTGTCATCACAGGAGGAAAAGTTGGATGTAATGCTTGGATCAACGCCGAGTTGCTCCCGGAGCGTAGGCTGGTCGAGGTATTTCGCGATCGTGCTGCAGGGAGGAGTGGGGGTAAAGCTGTGAGGAACTGTATTTATATACCGACACGAAGAGACGCACTTAATGATTGGGTAACACAAGCTTTCTCCGAGCCCGCCTTCACACGCGCGGCTAATATCATAGGGATTTAATCCTATAGAAGGGGTAAGCACGAGTCACTAGATTAAGAAGACGATATACCTGTGTCCTCGTATGGCTCAGCAAGATGTTTCTCACAGAAACCAGCAGCCGCGGCACAGTCAATGGCATCAAACCGTTCTAGACAGGCATTTTTAAGCCACCTCTTGCATCGGGGTATCTACAAATGGTTTGAGACACATCACTAACTCAGGAGGAAAGAGCTCACTATTTGCTTCATAGAGACGCATTGGCTAGTACACGCAGGAAGGTCAGGTATGGCTGGCGAATACATGATCAAGTACTCACGCGATGCTTAGCACAGGAGGAACTGAGGCAGGAGTACACTGCATATCATAGTAGGACAACAAGGAAGTCGAGAAGTCGGTGACTCCGTTGCCTACAATAGCGTCAGTACTTTGCAGAAGATACCCGACGTACTGGGCTCACCAATCAAGACTGATTGAAGATTGATAGGTGTGAATCCTGCTTCGACCAACCGGGTATTCTGGTCATAGACCTCAGCAGCAAAGACAGGGAGGTACCTTCCCTGGATCACAGACATCAGACACGAGGCTCTGAGTATAAAGATTGAGATGCCATACACCATACGATTCCCCTGCCATATGGAAAGCGCGCCCCTTGAACTTGGTGAAGTGTTCAAAGAAGATTGCAATGAAACTCGCAATATCCTTCGCTGCTTCTTCTGTCGTCCCCTGCGTATATATTACAACGCCGCCGTGGATCTATAAACACGGAGTCACTCACAACAGCCTCCCCATACTCGGCGTATGAGAACCCAACACCAATGGGTTGATCGACAAAGAAAACGTTGGCATTCTCATTCCATGCCTGGGGATGGAAAGCCGTCGAGTTCTCACTGGTAACTCTGCACGGCCCAAGCTCCATGAACAAACCCAATGATGAAGAGCACCCAGGTCCTATACACAACATGCCTACTCAGCGCCGAGCGACAACCCGAACAAGAAAGTAGCTCACCTCCATTAGTCCAGAAGATGACATCGTCGGTATCCGGATCCTTGCGGCTCTCGAAGAAATAGAAGAAAATATGTCTCGCTTCGATGTCAATGTAGCCTGTATATGAGCTGGCATAAAAAGTGAATCAGCTCCGACCGTCTAAATTCAACATGAACCGGACAAATACTTGACAGTTTCATCACAGAACACATGCGACTTCTTGATCCGGACACTATGTTTCGGGAAGCCCGGGTGCGTCAAAGTCGTGTGGACTTCACTTGACACGAAAGAAAGGTCCTCAAGGGGTGAAAACAATCCATCATCATAGGCTTGGCGAAGTCAGTCAACATCACATTGTACAAAGCTGGAGCTCACTGAAGAGGTGGCCAGGACCTATAGGTTGCTGGGTCAGCGCAACCGAGGCCGTAAAAAGCCCAAAGGCGAAGGCGGGGCCGAAAAGCCTCATTCTCGTCAAGGATGTCGAAGTCGGATGAGGATGAAAGAGACGCCGACAAGCTTGGGACGACCTATAGACGCTGATGGGACATATCCCCATTGATCCTATCAACATCTGGAGGCTTATCTTCACGCATGGAGTCCCTTCAACCCTGCCCTCGCCCACCAAACTACTGCGTACACGTCACCATAAATTAACGACTTTTTTGAAGGATTATATGAACAAAGGGTCAGTGCAATACCCGCACATGGCAGGTTTGCTTATATGAGGTTAAGGGGTTCATTTCGAACTTATTTTTTCCCCCATACAGTGAAACGAGCGATGCTGTGGACAAATATGACAACACTATTTCCTTTTGGCCTCGAATTCTATGCATCTTCGTTGGATACGTATATTATTGCGATGATCCCAAAGAAGCTGTTACTTGGCTCAGCATTGAATGGCTCTCCCATATCTGGCCCTGTGTTTACCGAGTCTCGGGGTCCTTTGTTGTATCCTTATTCTGGTAACACGAAAGTCTTTCGGCCTGCGACCCTAGCTTTATCAATACTGCGTGCACTTCCAGCACCTATTGCTAGTGCTATCCACTAACCTGACACTGAAAATCCGCTGCATCATCCTCCCCGTCTCTCAACGAGACATTGCTTATCATTACCAAGCCGGCACGGTAGCAGATGTGGGCTCACACGCACACATCTTTAGTGATCGCCACGGGTATGGCAAACCCGCCGGGTTGGCGGGTAAGGGTCTGGCGGGTACGGGTAC
>MU151401.1:0-30380 GCA_015584085.1 Macrolepiota fuliginosa MF-IS2
ACGAGGAGATTGACGCCTTCATCCAAAATAATTCAGTGTCTGGTCTACATCCAGTTGGAACTGCGGCGATGTCACCAAAGAATGCGGACTGGGGTGTCGTTGATCCAGACCTTTCGGTAAAGCATGTGTCTGGGCTGAGGATCGTGGATGCATCTGTCTTGGTAAGCGCTTCGCCTTTGGTCAATGATCCTAGTCTAATTCAATCCAACAATAGCCGTATGTACCTGCTGCTCATCCGCAGGTTCCTGTGTATATTATCGCAGAAAGAGCGGCGGATCTGATTAAGAGCAAATGGCATGCTCGACGGCATGCTGTTGCGTGCGTGGGAGAGCATTGTTCAAAGAGACGTTCGTAATTTAAACAACAGATTGACTGAAATGATATCCTAATGTTAAGTTACAGTACCAAAAAATCAAATCTCACTGCAATATTTTTCTTTTAAAAAAATCTCTCCCCAAGTATAGGCTAACAAAACAAAACTGCTTGGGAACCCACGCCATCGCTCTTGTTCCCCCTCACCCCTGAACTCTCCTTTTGTCACCCAGGCTTCGGCGTCGCAGTAACAGCAATAATATCTCCTTTCCTGAAATCAAATTCCATATCAGCCGTTGTATTGTAGTCATAACCCGCTTTCACTGTGAGATGTCAGGTGGCTCATAGTCGATAATAAGAAAATTTCAGGAAACACCAAAATCAGAGAGCTGAACAGGAGGGAAGCAAGAACAAAGATCTTACCTCATGGGATAACGAGAAAATAAGACCCCTATCGGACCCTTGATTGTTCGGGACCAAATTTTCGTTTCGGTTTTGGTTTGGTCCACCCAGTGCGCGTTCCCCGCGGTGAGTTGCTTCTTCCTGTCTTCCGCTGTTACAGTCCCCTACGCTGAACGGAAAGCAACTAAATTAGATTGCAGACAGTGTAGAACTATCTCCATAACAAACGCGGCCCTTTGTCGCCCAGGCAGAGTATTTCCATATTCCTAGGCGCAAGCTGAGTCTGCTGGACACGTAAGCGAAGAAGAATCATAGGACCTCATATCAATCTGGTGAATGAAGAATTACGTTTTGGCGCAAACGAAGAATAGAACTAGTTGCCGCCGTTAATATGTATATATACATATACACAAAAATACAGCATATGTGAACACCCTCCCTAGTGCGCGTTCCTCTTCCCTTTCTCGACAATGTTCCTCAACTTGGCAATCGTTGTCGGGTTAGGTTCCCTTGGGTTATGTGCGACCTATAGCACAATCCAGGATGTCCCTAATGCCAAATGGGATTTCATTATCGTCGGAGGTATATTGTCCAGTTTTTATCCCTTTCCGTGGGCATTTAACCAACGTTGTGTAAATCTCAGGCGGTACAGCGGGGTCGGTGCTCGCGAGCAGGCTGACAGAGAACCCGGAACTCAACGTGCTTGTTATAGAAGCTGGATCGACGTATGTTCCCTTTTACCTGATAAATCTCCGCCCCTATTAATGCCTCGCAGAAATGAAGGCGTAGAAGAATCCATTATTCCAGGATATGGGCTGCGTACTAGGTTGACCCGTTATGATTGGAACTTCACTACCGTCCCCCAGCAAGGCCTCAGCGGCCGTGCTGTCACTTTACAACGCGGGCATATTCTCGGCGGTAGTAGCTCAGTCAGTAAGTGTTAGACCATCTTGACAGGAAGGGCAGATGCTCACTATAGCAGACGGCATGGTGTACACCCGTGGCCCGGCCTCTGACTATGACCGGTTGGCTAGCGTTAGTGGAGATATTGGGTGGAGCTGGGAGAATATCCAGTCGTACCTCAGGAAGGTAAGGATTGCTGGCTACTTGGCATGACCTACGGAAATAATATTTGAATCAGAACGAAAAACTCGAGCCGCCGGCTGATAATCACGACGTTGATGGCGAGTTTGATCCGTCTGTGCACAGTACGACAGGCAGGGTAGTGGTCACACCCCCGAATAACCTGAGCCCGGCTATCGATGCAGCTACCTTGCAAGCAAGTGAAGAGCTAGGTGGCGATTTCCAGTTCAATCTGGATATGAACTCCGGCAAGCCCCTTGGTCTAGGTGTGTTATCAGATTCTAGCAAATTCCAAGTGGCTAATGGGCGGGATTCTGTCAGGTTGGTTACAGTCAACAATTGGCCATGACGCAACGCGCAGTAGCTCCGCTATGTCCTACCTTGACAGCCAAACCAAAGCGCGCAAGAACCTTCATATTGTCACCGACACCTTCGTCACTCGCGTTCTCAAGACCCCAGGGACGAAGGGTTTGACTATCCGCTCTGTTGAGATCCGCTCCCCCAATATATCGGACACTGTGCTCTTGACTGCCTCCAAGGAAGTCATCATCGCAAGTGGTACAATCGGCACCCCACATATTCTCTTACATTCTGGTATCGGCGATCAGAGCGATTTGAAAACAGTTAACATAGAGACCGTATTACACAGTCCGGATGTTGGGAAAAACCTCACGGATCATCCAAATCTCTTCATTCCGTTTTCCTTGGCGCCAAACTCTACCGATTTGGGACCTTGGGCAAAGTGAGTCAAGGAATTTGTGCACGCTCATCGTGCTGATGGTTGGATGCTAGCTTGGACACCAACCCAGCGCTGCAAGCACAAGCGCTAGAACTCTGGAAGACGAATAGAACTGGACCCTATGTTCAATATTTTCCGGCCCACCATATCGCCTGGTTGCGCTTACCAAACAACTCGTCCATCATCAAACAGTTCAGTGACCCATCATCCAGCCGAGAATCAGCCCATATTGAACTTATCCTCGGTGTAAGTCACAGCCTTACAAGTCTAAACTTGGTGCATGATCCATATCTATATACAGATGTTTAGGGGGGCCTATACCGCCATTCTACTCATGGTCAGCCCAGCCTCCCGTAGGTCAGATACATTATCCTGGAACACGACGAACTCATCAATATATAGGCGGGTCTTTGACCATCGGGTCAAACGACCCCTTCAATAACCCGTTGATCAATCCTGCGTACTACACCTCTGAGTTTGATCTCCTTACTGTTCGCGAAGGAATCAAAAGCGCAGTCAAATTTTCCAAGGCACCTGTTTGGAAGAACGTCATTACTGGCCTTGTCGGTCCCCTAAATAATGCTACTACTGACGCGGAGATTGACGCTTTCATCAAAAACAACACAGGATCTGGTTTACATCCAGTTGGAACTGCCGCGATGTCGCCGAAGAATGCGAGCTGGGGTGTGGTTGATCCCGATCTTTTGGTAAAACATGTATGCGGACTGAGAATCGTGGATGCATCGGTTTTGGTAAGCGCTTTAGTTAAGTCCTCCTAGTAGTCGCTGATATGGACTAATAATAGCCGTACATACCTTCTGCTCATACACAAGTTCCTGTGTACGTTATCGCAGAGAGGGCGGCAGATATGGTAAAGATGAAATGGTACAATTAGCGACATGTTGGTACGTGTACATGTTGAAGAAAACGGAGAGCACTTATCTGGCCGTTAGATTGACTAGATTCATTTAAACAACATATAGCATCAGAACGGAGAAACAAAATAATAATATCAGGCAGCGTTTCCTGCCCGAATTGATGTCAGCTAGTAACAAGTCAACCTCGGTTCAAATATCATAAACTAGTAACCAATACACCTGCGACGTAACTTCCACCCGCTTTGTCCCCAGACGTGTCCCTTGAGCGTCGGTAGGGAGGTAGCATATCTGTACCGACTGAGAGACTCGTCTAGACATATGGATAAAGAGTGAGTGGAGGAAGGTCCACTCCAAGTCAGCGCTAAACTTCAATTACACTTCGATGATCTCTGTAAGCCTGCTTACAACATATGCAAATCCAACTCATAGATACTGACCTCATCATACACTCATCTTGTCTTTCATCTATTACTTTCCTGTATCCTCTCCTGTATACGCATATCCCCCTTTTCTAATACATGCCAGAGACCTCTCCTTCCTTGTGTGATATTCGAGTGAGTTGTCTTCGGCCGCATCAATTTATTCCTCATGGGCCTTCCAGGCTCTCAACCCCCTCCATATTTGTGCGCCCCAAGGGCCCTCAGCAGCACTGGGTTGGCCTGGGCTAACGAGATAAAAATTGGGCGAAGAGAGTTTGCAGGAGCGATGAGTGTACGGACGGTTCACCAGCTAACAGAGGCATTGCGCCTTTACTTTGGGAGATTTGGACGATGCGCACAGGGAGGCACAAGCGAATACAGCAGCAGCAGGTCAAGGATGTGTTGGGCAAGGAAGTAGCTACGTGAGATTAGAGTTAAACGCGGTGTCGTCGGCCCAAGCGCAATCGGGGGGCCCGGAAATTACTGTCCTTGTCAGGCTCGTCTGGCAGCGTCTGAGAGAGGGGGAAAACAGAGGCGAACAAATAGGAGCATATATTGGATGTGAAGCAACATGAGAATGTAGGATATGTAGGAGCATAGCGGAGCACGTGAGCAGTCGGCAGGAGAGACTTGGCTGCAATGGGCGGGAGGGAGAGGGTTTGCTTTGGAGACCTGCGAGAATGGTGTAGTGAGGAGTAGTAGAAAGAACAATAGGCGAAAGCCCGTAAGGGCTTCTCTGCCTCGCAGGGAGGAGTCAACAGGAGAGACTTGGCTGCAATGGGCGGGAGGGAGAGGGTAGAAACAACAAATGTGAAGCAACATAAGAATGTAGGATGTGTAGGAGTATAGCGGAACACGTGAGCAGTCGGCAGGAGAGACTTGGCTGCAATGGGCGGGAGGGAGAGGGTTAGCAAGGAAAATGTGAAGCAACATAAGAATGTAGGATATGTAGGAGCATAGCGGAACACGTGAGCAGTCGGCAGGAGAGACTTGGCTGCAATGGGCGGGAGGGAGAGGGTTTGCTTTGGAGACCTGCGAGAATGGTGTAGTGAGGAGGGCGACAAGAGGAGCTGTGTATGACATGACCGTGATCAAGTAATGGTGGCTGTGCCTGGGATCACGAGTGCTCCGAGGCGCTTGCCGTAGCCCATTAAGCAATGGAAGATCGACATAGGCGCTTGGAATTGCTTTTGATTCTCGCGTTTGATTACTGACCTTAAAACTAGCTTCATCCCCCGTATTTGTGTAAATCCCCCAAGACAAATTGTACTTTTCCCTCAGCTGCGCTCTTTCACGCAAAATATCGAGATGATGTCCTGTATGTGACAGGCCAATCCATCCGTGTCTCATGGCCATGCATGCACAACTCGAGTTCCAACTAGTGGAGGAAGCCACCAGCCAAGCCGGTCCTCCAGAGCCTATCCTTCTGTCAGATGGAGTCGGAGATATAAGGTTCGTCCATTCTCTCGTCCGACAACATGAAATATTCGACCAGGTCCAAGCACGGATGCTCGTAGCCATCGTTCAGCTCTAAGGCCTCTCAAACACTTTACCTTCACCACCTTAGTCATAACAAACGAGCAACTAATGAAAACCATCCAAGCGATTCAACGCCGCCACAAACAATGCTATGCGCAATTCCAGGAAATGGCACTGGAAGAAGAGGAGGCTACTCCGAGTGGTCGCGCTGGGTTTGACGTCACCACGTGAGTGATGAAGTGATATGTCCTGTGTGTTCGAGGGGCATGTGGGGGGATTAGGAGGTTATAGACACACATGTCACCGCGTGTTTGGCTGGTGGGAGTAGGAGATTAGAGGACAGGGTCAGTGCGAGTACTCAAGAAACACGAACATAGGTGTTGATGAAAATAAGTAAGCGTCTGCTGCATCCGTCGGCGGCTTTGGCGACAAAGATCTGGAGTCCGGTTGACAAGAGAGAAATCAAGAGACGAGTTAGAAAGGTTGGGGGAAGAAGGAGAGACATCCTGGAACTTAGGTAGGAAACTTTAACATATGAGCGGAGAGTTCATTAACTGACGAAAATTACAGACACAGCTACGTTTTTATACTAAAAGAGTAGCTACGATCGTTCTTCGGTAACTACACAAACGACGATGAGAGGGAAATGGGATTCGGAACAGATATAGAAACTACAATGCCAAGGTGTAGGAAAGGTAATACGAATTTGGACGGTACAAGATGGGTGTGCAGCAAAAATGCAGAGGGGACGTTGGGAAGTGGACTGAATTAAAGTGATTAAGGTGAAAGGAGATAATAAACGAGTCCTTCCCCAAGGTCCGAAATGCCTGCCAGGATAATGAGGACGAGGGCAGGATGATGGCGGGATGGCGGGGTGATGGCGGCGGAATTGTGGTGGGCAGTGGTGAACACAGGAGGGGTGGCGTTCCAACACAATACTTGAGTCTTGTACATAGATCCTTATCCTCTGGCGCTGTCCAGGGTGCCGCCAGTGCAGTTTCCATTCCTGTTCTTCTCCCTTTCAATGTAGAAGGGTGGATGTATAGTAAAATATAAAATACACAAGTGCGTCCTTATCAGGCCCGTTGACTCATGTCGTAGGTCACTTATTTTCCAAAGTCGACCAGACTAAATAGCGAACATTCCAGCACCTGCCACCAGTCCAACTCCTGACTTCTGGCAGGTCACAAAGGTCAGCTTGTGCCATTATACGAGTACCAACCATTGGTCTATCAGCAGTGGTACTGGAGGAGGAACATGAGCTACTCGATGAAAAAGAGCTTTAGACCTTAATGTAAGTATTATATTTTGTTAGCTAGATCTTTACATTTCGAGTGAACATAGGTATTACATCCATAAATTGCAGGTGGTCATGTTACGAGGGCTGGACACAAGGCAGAGCAAGAAACCAAAAACCTTCACCAGGAACATCAAACTGAATAAGGGCGCAGCTCTTTCAACCTTTACCAAGCATTATGATAGGATGAGAAGGTGCCACATTCGTCCAAGAGGCGAGGTTTTTCTCGAGGTCTACATTGCGATTCGGATCTTTGGATAAGTCACTCAGCATCAACTCGCGTAAGGGGAATTTGCCTTGGCTATGCACGAAAGATGGCTGTGTTGGAGGGCCTATTTAGGCGAGGCATCGCCAACGTAACAGTTATGCTCACATAGTGAAGAATCACCCTCTGTGCCAGACTAGTGTCCTCAAACCCATCCCATACAAGCCGAAGGCTGGTGTCACCTCTCCCCACCCGGTATATTGCTAGATCAAGATCGAGCCTAACGTCATTGTAGTTGAATGATTGTAGTGGGACTATTTTTAGTACCCCCCAATTTTCCAAGTGAGTCGAAAATGCCTGCAGCCAGCATCAAAAATATCCGCATGGTAAGGATGTGAGGAACGAACTGATATTGGGTATACCGACATCAACATTGCATCATTGACTGTAAGTCCTTCCCCGAAGTCTAGGTTCTGAAAGAATGCGGAAAGTCTGGAGAATTCATTCTGGACAGAGTCGTTCACGAATTCATCCAAAACTCTCACTAGGACGCGGAGCGTCCAAACAAAGATATCACGCTGAAGGCCCAGTCGATATTCTTCATTTTCATGTGGCCAGCATAGATTGATCCTAGTCACATCAATGTCTGACACTTCCGCAGGTATTCTCAGTGTCTACTTTGGTGATGGGCACGAGCTACGAGACTCACCAACACTGTGCGACTCGAGCAAAACATCGATCCAGCGAAGAAGAATGGGCTGTATGATCTCTGATGTCCTGACGTAAAATGTGCTAGACCGAGAGGGCGAAAGTAGATAATCATAGAAGGAAGCATGAAATGCTTGTAGGGGCTCCTGAAATGCATTCTCGGGTTCAGGTATCTTGAGAACAGAATAGAGCCGCCGAAGTGCACCGTATGCGTGACCTTGGGAAACTCCGAGAAAATTGCAAGCATGAGCAAAGCGCCACCCACCAACCACGGCATGAAATAGTAAGAGCTTCAACGTGACCTGTAATACGTCCGGGGGAATTTCTGAGAGAATGCGAGTGTAGAGGGCATCGAGGGTTGCGAAGGGGTTGTTCCCTCCTGTGGACAGGGCTGTAGACTCGATGACATCGAGAACCTTCTTCAACTGGGAGGTGGGGTCTGCGTAATCCTCATCCCCAATGAATCGAATGATAGTGGACGGGAAGATAAACAGGCCGGTTGATCGAGTGGCTATTGTGGCAAAGTCCGACTCGGAAGGCCATTGCTGCACAGATGAAGGAATAGATCGTCTGTATTTCTTTCGAATATCAAGAAAACTGTCTCGCAAATACTTTTTGACATCGCGACGTCCCTCGTCCGAGTCAACAGCCACTTGGATCTCTCCGTAGCTTAGCTGCACTGCATCTGAGGAGAAGGTATCCTGTATATGGGTCTCGGGACGGCTCGCAATAAGCCAGATGAGGGGAGATGTTGGATACTGCAGGGTGAATTTTCCAATGAGGAGGATGATTTCGCGCTGTGCGTCGTTCCCTTCGCATTCATCCAACCCATCGAGGAGTATCAATACGGTGTCGTGACTCCCGGCTAGCAATTCATTTATGGCAAACGGTTGGACGATGAATGCCTTGAACTGCTCCTGCATGGACCTGTTGACCATTATGGGATCGAAGGTGAGCAACTCAACAATGTACTTCCGGTAAGTGGGATATTTCATGGAGAGCCGGTACGCAATGGTGATGAAAACGCATTGGGGATCATTGCGCTCATTTGGCCGTGAAAAGAAGAGTGTCGCACCGAGAATGGAGGTGAGTGAATTAGTCTCAGTCTCGGCGATAGTCTGGAGGATGGCCGATTTGCCCACGCCAGCAGGCCCGTTAAGCCACAGAATCTTGTACCTGCGAGCAAGGTTGTGCATCCATGTCTGGATGCTTCCGGATATGCCGAGTCTCGTATCCGGATGACAGCTCGGGCGATGATCAGACGAATCGAATTCGGCCCCAACAATGATATGCTCCGAAAGTAACTTGATGGCTATGACAGATCCCTTCGTGAGGCGAGTACTAGCAATAAGCAATAAAGGTGATGCATACATTTCCCCTCGTTAGTATTATTTCCCTCTATCATCGTTGGGTTGTTGATTGTGAAGTGGTGTGCGCCACCGAAGAACCCAGTGTAGGGAGTTTGAGTACCGGTTGCACTCCCAGGGGATCCAACAGCGGGACTTTGATTGTTGGTTAGCCAGTCACTAATAGATACAAAGATCGAATAAACCTATCCTGACCGCCGGGTCCCCTAACACCCTTTTGTTCCTTCTTCCTTCCCTGAGCGTCTGGGCCGTTCCTGTCGGGGTTACCAGTAGCCTTGGTTTGCTTTATTTTATTTCTTCTCATGGTTGGGCGGGGCTTGGGAGACGAAGGCTAAGGAAATGGGGCAAAGGGAAAACGAGGCGGTAGAAGCTGTTCAGAGACCCATGCGTTGATTTGATTGACTCACACGCCAAGGCACCAGCCGCCACCTTAGGCGCTTGGACATAATAATATATCTCAGAACTGATTAATATTCTCGGCCGCACAGGATAGAACGTTAAATTAGAACAGTGTTTGTTACTGTTGAAGGGCTGGACGAGGGATCATGGTAAATGGCACACAAAGATCGTCCACATATTCTAAATGGGGGTGGCCTGGGGAGTGAGGGATAGGAGGTTGAGGCAACAATATAAAGAAATTATGCGAGTGCCTGCTGCGTCCGTGAGCGGCTCTGGGGACTAGAATCCAGGAGTCAGTCGACGAGAGAGAGAGAGAGAGAGAGAGAGAGAGAGAGAGAGAGAGAGAGAGAAAGAAACTCAGGCAAGAGAACCTTTTAGAATATGAGTGGGGAGTGTATTCACTAACCGAAGACTAATCTACAGACACAAGTGTCTTTTATACTACGAAATAAGAGGTATAGAGATTATAGCTACGATAGTTCGTTAGTAACTACAAAGGGAACGATGGAAGATAGGAAAATCGATATGAAGACCCAATTAAAGAAAAATTTAAATGAAGGGGAAAGAGCACAAGTCACGAAGAGAATGTAAATTTTTATTAGGTATGAATCGAGGGAAATGGGCGCTCCGAAACCATGTGAGAGACGCTGGTCGGCGTCCGGTCTCATAGCTAGCTGGCCTGCCGTCTCTACAGCCTCACTCTTTGTGTCCACCTGAGTATTGTCAGCGGCGCCTATCACGTCTGTATGTGCTTAAAGACATATTGATCTCTCTATCAGATTGCTCAGGACGTGGACGGCGATATCGATATCGATGGTAATGACTAATAAACCTATGTCGAAGCTCAGTTCACAGAGGGCGACATCCCCCCGTAGACAAAATTCACCCATCTGAAGCCGACGAAGATGTTGAGGTCGAGATTGGAGGCAATCAGATGGACAAGATTGATTCAGCCCAGAAGATTCTCTGAGATCTTATCGCTGAGGGAAGGGTCCAGTGACAGTTTCCTATCGATGAAAGCCCTAATGGCGATGCCAGTAATGTTGAAGAGACTATTGACGAGGTCCTTGGACTGGGTGATGCTGACAAGGCGTTGCAGTGATTAACGCAAAGAAGAAAGGGGACAGGAGAGCGTTAATTGCTGCGCTGGAGGATAAAGTCGAGCAGCTTGTACGGACCTTATTTTCAAGATTCCGCTCGTGGTTTATGAGGGGCTTAATCTGACCGGAGGATCTTTGTTTGCGAGGCTCTAAAGTTGAAGGAGTTCCCCCATCACGAAAGTCTCAGACATACAGGGGGTGGCACAGGGTGTGTTGTTATGGTACATAACTACCGCTCCCCCCACCCATGGAACAAGTGTACCTGTGTCGAACCCTACACCGGGCCCTAGCCCTAGACAAATTGTTCCTAGCATAACCCGAGTAAATACACATAGCCAACAACTGATCAAGCTTATCTACAGTGGGGAAACCCCAGCAAACTATACCTGTGCCCAAGTTCACGGTTACTCCTTCATTGAAAAGGTTTATCGGCACTTTTACTTCCATTGTCATAGACTACATACTTTTTTTGATGCCATTTATTTAAAGAATATAAAGATTATTCGAGGTCAATATGGTTACATGTCTAAGTGTCCCCACTTACGCAAGTGTGGCTGGCTGGTTGAACTAATTTGCCCAAGACTCTGTTAGATAGTCACGAAATTGAGGTTGCGCTGCCCCGTCATCAGCTTCCGAAGCCTTGATTACTACAATAATAACTTGGTTCGTCAAAGCGGCCACCGGCGGTAGCCTGAAACGTTCAATACCACTTCAAGCAGCAAATATCTAACGGTCTGATAGGGTTGTGGGCCTCCGATTGTCGGATAGAGGTCCAGGTCAGGGTTCATCTTTCTGTTAATCCCCTTGATAGGACCTCTATGCTATTTGGAGAAGGGAGAGAGAATGAAGATCGAGGTAAGACGTATCGTATTTCGCTCGAGTCGGCCAATCGACGTTTATTATAGTCAAAACTGGTGCTCTCTGGCTCTCTGGCCGGGAGAGAAACACGCCCGGACACAGTAGCGCAGCTGGAAACTCGCAAGCCGTGAGAAATAACAATTACTCCTCTAACAATAGGTGCACAAATTTTACTGATTGATTGATCGGAAGCTAAGAAGTAACGACTGATGGTGCTTGGGCCTGAGAACCTGGCATAGATTTGGTAGGTATACTCTCACTCTCACTGCGCAATTAAAGTAAGAAGGTCGATTGTCGCTATGAAGTACCCAGGATTGTGTGGAATGGCAACGTCGATCAATGATTTGCAAATGTCTATCATTGAGAACTCATACTCTGTGAAGATCATGTTATTTCACTGAGCTTTCGATGATCCACCATCAACTCATGACCGGACTAGACGGTTGCCGTCACCCACAACTATCCATCAAGTCTAGATAAGTATCCCTTGGGCACAGACCCCTTATGTTATATGGTATGCGAATGGTAAATAACCCCTGTCCACGAACTCCTAGTCTTTCTGAGGGGCTTGGCTTGAGAAATCAAGGTCTATTTTACCAACTGCTGTTCTTAGCCTACGATCTCGTAGATGATCAAGGCCCACAAGCCACCAAAGGGAGCCTATAAAGCAAGACCTGGGCATGATTGTGCCGTCTCGACAGGTCATATCTCCCCTCTACCCGCCGGGTCAAAATCATGGGCACACCTTTGGACCAACAAATCTCTGTAGCTTTCGCAGGTGCTCTTGCGTTCGGCGTCTACTTTGCCACTCTTCTGTCTTGCTTCCGCTGGCTGCTCTTTGCAGACGAGGGGTGGAAGCAGAGGAGAGTGGTTAACTGGCCTCTTGTCGCCGTGACGTCCTCCATTTTTGGGATCAATGTAGTACGCGAAGCCTGGCGTCTTCATTGGCTTATGCTTGAGGCTTCACTTGTGGTGGGAAATCCTGCGGTGAAATTTGTCCTGCCGGACTCGGCTAATATTGTCGCTGTGAGTTTCGTGTGCTTGGATAAAAACATCGAACCGATGCTGATTTCGCGATAGTGCACTCTCGAAAACTCCAATATTCTTTTGGCCGATATGGTCCTGGTAAGCACATCTGTTTCTTAGAACAAAAAGTCTGTATTTTGAATGCTTCGATTCAGATTCACAGGTGCTGGGTCGTCCACGGACGACGGAAGCGGGTGGTTGTGTTCCCAATATTTATGTGGCTCGTAGCCCTTCTGTGCACTATACTCCAAATTTACCTCCAAACGGCGCATATGAAGAACCCTAACATTGGTCCGTACACCTGGGCTTCAGTAAATATGACAATAGGACCGGGGATTGTCCTGTTGCCCTTCTGGATCTCAACAGTTCTCCTGAATGCATATGCTTCTGGTGAGACACTGCTCCTTTCCCAACGAGAATGAGAAATATGAACTTAACTGCCTGACCTGCAGGTGCCCTGATCCTACGTATTCACCAGGTCGCCCGGCAGTGCAAGCTTGCAATGTCAACAACGCATCTTCACTTTTTTATCCGTGTGATCGCGGAGTCCGGCCTGTTTTGCCTTTCGATAACACTCGCACATTTATTGGTCTGGTTTGGGAAGAGTGGGTTTGCCGTCGACACAGTCGCTGCTCTGGTGAGTTGCCTACCTTCCGCTTGTTTGCTACAGATATAGTGCTCATCGGGCCGCATCGCCGAAAGAATACCCCAATTGTAGGAATTGCATTCAACTGGTTTATCATTCGCGTTGCTACCAACAAGGCAGAAGCGGCGAAAACACAAATGGCGGAGAAGATTTCATCGCTCAGGTTCAATCACTCGGAGGCGAGGATGCAGCTCACGAACGCACCCGTGTCAGCAGGCGCGGCGTTTGAGCTCATTGTGTACGCATTTCTACCTTGCTGAGATGGTCCGGCTGGTGGCTGAACTTTTTCTACAGCGCCTCAGATTCGAAGACTCGCGGGGATTCAGGAAGGATAGAGTCAAGTGGCACCATTGACATCGGAGACTTTAAAGATATTGTTGCGTAAATCAAACGTTCAACTTGCATGTTGGTGTTCGTAATATCTATGACTCTAACGACTGCGTTTGTGTATCAGTGCCTGATATATCAAGAAATACAAATTTAATTCATCCATCGAGTCCCAAAAATCACGAGCAACGTCGTCGTCTCTAACGAGCCCTGTGTGACGCTCACCAAATATGCCACAGACACGAGGCTGACAGAGATTTGTGTTGCACGGGGAGCCAGCTCCTTCCAGCGGTCGTTCTTCAAGAATGGACCCAAGCTCCCACCCCTCACGTAAGAGCATAGTCGACTATCGTTGCATTCCATCGATAGGGGCGCACGCTCGTACTTCCGATATCCCTAATTAAGGATCATAGCTCATGGGACGCGTAGGATAAACGCACCCAGAAATTCACTGGCGGACTGGGACCAAGGGAGCGATAGTAATGGTGTGATATTCGGGCTACGAAATTACTTGGAGTGCCAAGTGCAAGTCTATACCGGCAATCGCCGACAAGCTTAATAAATTTGACGGATTGGTGGACCACGGGATAGTCAGGTTACTGCGGTCCGGAATGGGGTGACTTAGGGCGGTATCTGAGGTCGAGTGAAGACTTACCGCAAGCCAGCGTCCAATTCCTTGACATCCCGCTGCTGCAAGTCACAGCTCGTGCCCACATGGTGGTCGAGTCTATCTGAGCTCACAAGATAGAAACCGTAGTGAGTAAAACTCAGAGGGGAGATGAGCATAGGCCTCGAAGACATGTTCGAGGTATGCTGCGCCTTTAGCTTGAGACGCCAACGCTGCCGGACGTAAGTGACGGAGTGCCGAGTGATGGGTGGCTGTACCTGACACTACTCAACGGCGCTTACTAGTACCTGCCCCACGCGTCTTCGCCCTCATTGCCGCTTGAATCCTCATATCATACCCGCGCCCCTCCTTCATCCTCGTATGCGACTTTGACAATGCTGGGTAAAACATGCTGCTAATTAATATTATGTTTATCAAATGCCCTTCATTCCCCCACATCAAATATCTGCTCCTCCCCCCAAGTCACGGCCTCCATCTTCATTTCCCCATTCCACAGTCCATCCTCTTGAAGACGACTCACCATGGCTGTTACTGGTCAAACCATCGAGTATCCCTCGGGATACCTCTAGTTATTCATGCCTAACGTTAACTGTCACGTTCGAATAAATTATTTCCGAGTTCAGACCCTGAACGAGCGCATATATCCACCCCTCCGAATCATCATCGAACCAGAAGTTTTGAGGTCCGATCATTAAGTACTAAGGGTTCCGGTGCTTCCTGCTCACACCTTTCCACTAGGTATTACATCCAGGGATGTTTAGGCCAGAATTGCTGAGAGTTGAGTGTTAGCGAAGACTCGATGGACAGACCAGTCGATCAGCCCCTAGGCTAAATAAGGACCGAATCGATTCGTAAGGCCACAGAGCCAGCCCCATAGCTAACATATAATCTGTCCGGCACAAGCGAAGACCAGTGGAGAAGCAAACAAAAATACTTGATATCAATCCGGTGAGAGCGGGGGTGGGGCTTTGGCAAAAACGAAAGGTCTTGGCCGTTCATATAAATGCACTATATGAGATAACCTTCCCCATTCCCGTTTCTGCATAATGTTCCTCAGGTTGGCTGTTGTTGTGGGGTTGGCTTCCGTTGGTCTGTGTGCAACCTATGGCACAATCAAGGATATCCCGAATATCAAATGGGACTTCATTATCGCTGGAGGTGCACTATCCAGTGTTTATCCTGCTTCAATGCATGCTGAATTGACATTCTTTAAAACTCAGGTGGTACGGCAGGATCAGTCCTCGCGAGCAGGCTGACGGAGAACCCAAGTTTCAACGTGCTTGTCATAGAGGCCGGACCAACGTACGTTCATTTCCACCCAAGAAACTCCTTGTTACGATTAATGTTCCATAGAAATGAAGGGGTTGAAGAATCGATTATTCCAGGGCTCATGCCTCGTGCTGCTTTGAGTCGTTATGACTGGAATTTCACTACTGTTCCTCAGGAAGGCCTCAATGGCAATTCTATCACTTTCCAACGAGGGCATATTCTTGGTGGTAGTAGTTCAGTCAGTGAGTGTTGTAATTCTCGAAGGGGGATGCGGACGCTCACCGTAGTAGATGGCATGGTATACACACGTGGTCCGGCATCTGACTACGAGCGTTTGGCTAGGGTTAGTGGGGACGACGGGTGGAGCTGGGAGAACATCCAGTCGTACCTCAAGAAGGTACGTGATACTCGTGGTTTGACACAATTTGTGGAGGGAATAAAGTTGTAATACTTAGAACGAAAAACTGGAGCCACCGGCTGATAATCACGACGTTGATGGCGAGTTTGATCCGGCTGTGCACAGTTTGACGGGAAAGGTAGCTGTGACACTCCCAAATAATCTGAACCCAGCCCTCGATGCGGCTATACTACAAGCAAGTAAGGAGCTAGGTGGCGATTTCCAGCTTACCCCGGATATGAATTCTGGCAAGCCCCTTGGTCTAGGTATGTTACTAGGATCTAGCGAATTCCAAGCAACTAAGTGACGGGATTCCGACAGGTTGGTTGCAGTTGACAATCGGCCATAATGGGACGCGCAGTAGCTCCGCTACGTCCTACCTCGACAGCCAAACAAAAGCGCGCAAGAACCTTCATATTGTCACTGACACCTTCGTCACTCGCGTTCTCAAGACCCCAGGGACGAAGGGTTTGACTATCCGCTCTGTTGAGATCCGCTCTCCCGATACATCGGACACAGTGGTTTTGACTGCATCTAAGGAAGTCATCGTGGCAGGTGGTACAATCGGCACCCCACATATCCTTTTGCATTCCGGCATCGGCGATCAGAGGGATCTAAAAATGCTCAACATAGAAACTGTCCTACACAACCCGAGTGTTGGGAAAAATTTCACGGACCATCCAGCCTTCTTCCTGCCGTTTTCCCTGGCGCCAAATTCAATAGATTTGGGACCTTGGGTAAAGTGGGTCAGGTCTTTTTTCATGCTTCTCATACTGACTCGTAAATAACAGTTTGAACACTGACCCTGCCTTGCAAGCGCAGGCATTAGAACTTTGGAACACAAATAGGACTGGACCTTATCTTGAACCCACCCCGACCCACCACCTTGCCTTTTTGCGTTTGCCAGACAATTCATCCATCATCAAGCAATTCGGGGACCTATCGTCCGGTCAAGAATCGGCTCACATAGAGATTATGCTCGGCGTAAGTTGCACAACTATATCAGTCTGACTTTCTTGTCCAATTTGCACTCGTATATATACAGGTATCCGGAGGTACCTACATTGCCGTTCCTATCGTGGTCAGCCCCACCTCCCGTGAGTAAATGAACTCTTCTGAACTCTAACCAACTCTTATCAACTTATAGGTGGATCTATAACAATCGGGTCAAACAATCCCTTTGACAACCCGTTGATCGATCCTGGATACTACACCTCCAAGTTCGACATCCTCGCTATTCGCGAAGGGATTAAAAGTGCAGTCCAATTTTCTGAGGCACCTGTCTGGAAGAATGTTATAACTGGCCTGGTTGGGCCCTTAGCTAACGCCACTACCGACGCGGAGATTGACACTACTATAAGAAACAATACCTTATCAGGTCTACATCCCGTTGGAACTTCCGCAATGTCACCAAAGAACGCGAGCTGGGGAGTCGTTGATCCTGATTTATTGGTCAAGCATGTATCCGGACTGAGAATTGTGGATGCGTCGGTGCTGGTAAGCACTTTGGTTGAGTGGTTTTGGTAGTGGCTGATATGAGTCAATAATAGCCATATATACCTTGTGCACATGCACAAGTTCCTGTGTATGTTGTCGCAGAAAGAGCGGCAGATATGATTATGCGTAAATGGCATGCGTAGGAGAGCCTTGTATTGATCACATCAGGTGTCTCGTTAATCGAAATCCTGATGCGGAACCAAAGAAATCCGTATTTCAGTGCTAAAATATCGTCACCATATTATCAAGTCATAAGCAGTGCTCCTTGATTAAGAGTTGGCTCAAGTAGACATACGTCGTGCGACAGACTGTATCTCATCAGGACGTCGGTTCACCAGTGTCGCTGGGAGACTGTATTTAAATCCCTAGATATTTCTGGTATTTATGGTACACATACGGGACCCAGAATCAACACATCAAGAAATTCTGGTACCCGAACGCTGGGCAGAGCGGGATGGAAGTACGGGGACCAGGGAGGCAACACCCAGATTGTGATATCTGAGCTATTGGATTACATAGAACACCGGGCATCCAGCACAAGACTATACCGACAATGTGGATAACTACCCAGAACATCAGGTCGATCCATTGGCCCTAGGTGTTGAACAACTCGGAGAGCGATACAAGGGAGTGTGAGAATACAGCCGAATGTATGGACATGCTGTATGCTCCCTGGGCAACATAGTGGTGCGTGTGATGGAGAAATTGATGGTCAACTTGGGCCGGCAATGGTCTTGAACAGATGCAGAGTACAGATATGACGAGTGACGTAGGTATGCGCCCGGATGAGGGATCAAGTAGGTGGAGGGTGATACAAGAATACGAAAATAGGCTCGCTCTGAAGGCTATGATAGGTCGGTGATAGTAGGTGTTGACGAAAGATGTGTCTGTTTGGGCTGTAGCATGCCTCTGTAGCACTAATTGTCTCCTGGGGTGATAAAACACTGATATCGCGCATTTTGCGTGGTCGTCCAGTGTGTGGTGTCGGAGAGACCATGATGCTGAGGGGTTCGGGTGATGGGGCACCCTGGATCGACGTTCAACACGATGTATGAGCGAATGCATTTCGGCGGTTAGATGTGGGGATACTCACACAACAGAGGTTGGTCTATGAACGGTTAACCCTTGGTGGTTTCAGGGGACGGTCGTACCGAGCGAAAGATGCTTCTAGCTACAAGTGGAGACTTACCTCCGCGACATCTTCCTTGTCACAGGTCCCAGCCCATACTCTCGTACTCCTATTTGTCTAGTCTATAGTTCCTGAAGGGTCCCAAGTCTGTATGAGCTGATGAGATAGGGAACCACATCATAGAGAACTTACAGGCGATGTTCAAGCAAGAGTTAACGTAATCACACCTTGGGATTAGGGTTATACTTGGCGCCATTGAAGCTCTGCGGACGCCTTCATGTATGCATGTCATCGTTAAACACCGCTGTGAGCCAGATTCTTCTCATCCGCGGTTCATGCCCTCGTGTTGTTTCTAGGTAAATCATTATCCTACTCCTACGAAGCATACTCCGAACCGTCATCAGACCATAAGTAATACCTTCCATGCCTTTTTGCAGGATCCATTCTGGAACGAGTCACGGACGGGTCACGGTGGATCTCGGTCACTATCATGCTGGAGCCTGCCCCCTGACCGTGGGGGATACACCAAATCTGGCGAAGACATCTCCATGAGATCACGGTAGAAGCTGATGATATACACTATTTTTACGAGAGCCTGGAGTGCTTTCCTAAGACCAGTGGGTACGTGAGAACCATAACGGAAGTGACTGCTATTGATACAAGAGGAGGGTGTGGGATCACCTTGTCCGGCCCACATTCTTCGCCTGCTCCTCCTATGGTGTTCCTCAGATTAGCGCTCATTCTGGGGTTAGGATCCGTCGGTTTATGTACCACCTATAGCACAATCCAGGATGTCCCCAATATCAAATGGGATTTCATCATAGTCGGAGGTACGCCACCCAGTTCTTATCCGGCTTCGGTACACATCTAATTGACAATCTCAGGTGGTACAGCAGGATCAGCGTTAGCAGGCAGGCTGACGGAAAACCCAAAATTCGATGTACTCGTTATTGAAGCCGGACCGACGTACGTTTCTTGCTACTTGAGAATTTTCCATTCTGATTGAACGGTCGCTAACAGAAATGAAGGCGTTGAAGATTCTATTATTCCAGGACTTGGACCGAAGACTTTGTCAACCCGTTACGACTGGAATTTCACTACTGTTCCACAGCAAGGTCTGAATGGTCGTTCTATCCCTTACCAACGCGGCCACCTTCTCGGTGGTACCAGTTCAGTTAGTGAGTGGCATGATATGTAACTTTGGACGGGTATTCATGACAGCAGATGGGATGGTATACACACGTGGCCCGGCCTCTGACTATGACCGTTTGGCTAGGATTAGTGGAGATAGTGGATGGAGCTGGGAGAATATCCAGTCGTACCTTATGAAGGTACGTTATTGCTCAATCCTCGACATCATCGATGAAGATAATGTTATGTCAGAACGAAAAGCTGGAGCAGCCTAGTGATAATCACGACGTCGAGGGGGAGCTTGATCCGACTATGCACAGTTCGATGGGAAAGGTAGCTGTAACACTCCCAAATGATTTGAGTCCGGCTATCGACGCAGCTACACTGCAAGCAAGTAAAGAGCTGGGTGGCGATTTCCAGTTCAATATAGATATGAATTCTGGAAAGCCCCTCGGCGTCGGTGAGTTACCGCATTCCGGCGTTTCAAGCAACTGATCAGTCATCTTTTGTCAGGATGGATGCAATCAACAATTGGCCACGATGGAACGCGCAGCAGCTCTGCTACATCCTACCTCGATAATCAAACCAGAGGACGCAAAAACCTTCATATTGTCACTGATACCTTTGTCACTCGCGTTCTCAAGACCCCTGGGGCTAAGGGTCTGACCATCCGCTCCGTTGAAATCCGCTCTTCCAATGCGTCGGAAGCCGTGATCTTGACTGCGTTTAAGGAGGTCATACTAGCAAGCGGTACAATCGGCACACCGCATATCCTCCTACATTCTGGCATCGGCGATGAGCGTGATCTGAAAGCGCTCAACATAGAAACCGTATTGCACAATCCGAGCGTTGGAAGAAACTTCACAGACCATCCAGGCTTCTTCATTCCGTTTTCCTTAGCACCGAATTCTATAGATATGGGTCCCTGGGTAAAGTGAGTTCAAAGTTTTCCTATGTCTATGGTGCTGACCTATGGGTGGGCGACAGTCTAAGCACCGACCCAGCACTACAAGCACAGGCATTATATTTGTGGAAGACGAATAGAACTGGACCTTACGTTCAATATATCCCGGGACACCATATCGCTTGGCTGCGTTTACCAGAAAACTCATCTATCATCAAGCAATTCGGTGACCCATCCTCCAGCCAAGAATCAGCCCATATCGAGCTTATGCTCGGCGTAAGTCTGCAGCCTTACCAGTCTAAACTTGGTGCACGATTCACATCCCTGTGTAGATGTCCGGCAGGACATACAATGCCATTCTCCTCATGGTCAGCCCCGCCTCCCGTAGGTCAAATATGTTATCCCGAAACGAGACCAACTCACCAATTTACAGGTGGATCTTTGACCATTAAGTCGAACAATCCTTTCGATAACCCGTTGATCGATCCTGGATACTATTCCTCTCAATTTGACCTCCTCACTACCCGCGAAGGGATCAAAAGTGCTGTCAAATTTTCCAAGGCACCTGTTTGGGAGAACGTCATAACTGGTCTTCTAGCCAACGCCACTACTGACGCGGAGATTGACGCTTTTATTAGAAATAACACAGTGTCTGGGCTGCATCCCGTTGGGACTGCAGCGATGTCTTCAGTAAACGCGAGCTGGGGCGTGGTTGATCCAGACCTTTTGGTGAAGCGTGTATCCGGATTAAGGATCGTGGACGCGTCTGTTTTGGTGAGTGCCTTTGCGTACTTTCGGTGAGTAATCTTGGTTGCTGATTTGAGGCAATGATAGCCGTATGTCCCTTCTGCTCATACGCAGGTTATTGCGTATGTTGTCGCAGAAAGGGCGGCAGATATGATAAAGGATAAATGGCGTGATGTAAGAGCATCGTCCCCCTTGCTAGTACTACAACAATAGGTAGTTAGTTATCTTGTTCACCCCTACTACTCTCCTAATCAATGCCTATCTAACCGGCTACCGTAACTGTATCACTATCATGACACCCACACACGTGTACAGACAAAGTAGCTTGCTTCCGCTCAACGTACCACCCATATACGGGCTTGCGGTATGCTAGGCGACGACTAAGTGTCAGCACATACACTCGTAAGCCCATTATGGTTACACATGATTGGTGGCCAATTTTGGTAGATGGAGAGAATTGCTCAAAGAGATGCTCGGCGGTTGGGGCTTTGTAAACTGAACGACAGTGACGGTCTGGGTGAAATGAGGTCTTTGATGTGGTATTTCAGTACCAAAATTCATACCTGATCTACAATACCATGGCCACCCACAATCCTTACACAATTCTTGTCTGGGTTCTCGCACCCACGCCTCGATTTCATGAGCAACAAATGGAATGAAGAACATCGAGCAAACGTGTTGCATGTCGTCCGGACTGGCTCACCTCTGAGAGTCCAAGTATTATAATTCGTTGGATGCATCCGGGGCCCGAATAAACACGTCCAGAAAGTTCTGGTGCCTGGACGCAGAGCAGAACAAACTGGCTGTAACTGGGGAGCAAGGGAGTGATACTCGTGTTGTGACATTCGAGCTATAGCTGGGGCGCCTTTCAGTGTTATTGTATAGATGGGACGTGAGGACACATGCTAGCGGGTTTTACTGCAACATTCCTCTTATAAAACAATCTCTACCCAGGTATAGGATAACGAAATTGCTCGGGAACTCACATCGTCCCTTTTTCCTCCTCCCATTCCTCAACCCTCCTTTCCACCACCAAGACTCAGCGTTGCAGTATCAAGTGGACCTCAGGAGCCTACAACAAAATCAATCGCTAGCCTCGCCGTGTATCGTGCCAACCACCCAAGTGAGCGTGCTGAAACTCGTCAAGTCAAACCAATCATTACCATTTGTTTCGTGATTTATAATCACTGGAACCCATGTAGTACTTGTCAAGACATCGCGGGCCCATTTGGCCTACTTCGCAAGCGAGAATCTGAAGTGCTGGTTCTTGTTACCATGATCCCGGTCTCACAACTCGATTAATTTCTGCGCATGCGATAAGAACCAAAGCAAGCTCTGCAGTCAGAGTGCGGTTACCTCTCCAAGGCCTTATCCATGTCCCATCACATCTTCGTCGCCTACATAGCACACCACCACGCCCACGGCCATGCTCCGCATCTTTTCCAGATACAGCCCAATCTTCGCGCCGAAAATTCTCCCCTGCTCTCATATTGGGCGTAAGACTCTGCCACCAAACAGTGACTGTAATCCTAAAACATAGCAAGGATATCACAACAGATTTCAATGTGTCAGCGACCAGGTCGTGCGCGCATGTTTGTACCTCGGGGCGCCTTTGAAGCTATATTTGTACGCCCACACACCGTGTGGTACATATATAACGTAACTCTTTAATGGCATAAATAGATGTTTCTTTCCAGCCGCCTAATGGTCGTAAGCGAACTCCTGGGACGAATTTTGTAACCAGGAGAATCGAGTCCATGGAGCATTGTGAGCGTGCTTCGCTCTGTTCACAGCAGTCTTCGAGATCACCAGTTACATTGCACGCGTGAATCGTCCAATACAAGTACACCCTCATGTTCCGTGTTATATCCACACATCGTGGAGTTTCTGTAAGCGCTCCCATAAGGAACAGGTTGCGACGTTCGTTAAGGTGTTGGGCCATCGCCTGACGTTACCCAATGACAAGGCAGCCTCTTAGCGCAAATCTCACGGACTAGCAAATGAACAATCTGGTGATGAACAATATCACTTGGCTCCTCCACCAATGTGATCTGGTTTGTATTAAAGGCCCAGAATTCCGGGACATGCATATTCTGCGCCCTGAACGTGGCCCATGTGGCGTCGGACAATTATAATTTAAAAGACACCCCAGAACAAAAATTCGCCCACGAGCTTACGATAAACCCACAGAAGGATTTCCAGGCCCGAAAAGTTCGAGATCATGAAGGCCCCACCAAATGCCCACCGTCACATATACACAATTCTATTGTCGGCACATATTAGAAACCACCCTCCAATACCCTTGTAGCACTTTTGGGCTACAGTAGTTGGTTGATGGCCGCCAGAGTCGGACGCCTCATGTGAAATGTAAAACTAAGTAGGAATTATTTCCAACGCAAAGAACACCCGTGCGAGCATTCTTCTTACTTCTACCTGTGCCGTGTTAACGGCCACTGAGCGGCGCACCCACGACAGAACAAACAATCTGGCATCTAGATGATGGATTCCCGGGCCCTGGACCCTGGTGCCTGTATATAAGCACCCTTCATTCACCCATTAAACCAATAACCGTATTTCATCCCGCTACCCAGTCATGTTTCCAGACCACGAGAATGGTCCAGCAGAATACTATATCACTACCGAACAGGGCGATGATAAAGTCGGTCGTTACTGGAACGAGGACAAGTCTCACCACTCAAAGCCTGTGATGACGCTCCCTCACGCCTCGGATGAGCATAAGAGCTCATACACCTGGGTCGTCAGTCACGATCACAAAGATGGGTCCTTCACGCTAGAAATCAAAGGTGGTACCGCCGACATTCACCGCGCCTCCAATGCGCGACACTGGCATGTTGTTGCGAACCTCCACAAGTCTACGCAGAAGCGCCAGTGGGTTTTGAGCTACGTGAGCGGAAATAGTGGACCTGTGTAAGTATTTCCAGTGAGTTTAATAATCAGCGACTGGGCTAACAGCACATTCAGCACTATTCAGGACAAGGAAACCAAGAAATATTGGACCGTATCTAAAAAGGCTGCGAAACATGGACATGGCGATGGCGATGGCGATGGCGATGGCGATGGCGACGCAGGCGACGTTGAAGATATGGGACATGGCCATGGACATCACCACGACCACGATGAGGTACGCGCATTCTGACTCCAAGGCTTACTTCGGTTCTCATTGCAGACACAGAAATTGATTGAGCTCCGCCACCGGGATCATGGTGATAAAGCCCAATTTTTCAGATTCTCAGCTGCCAAGTAGGCCAAGTGTGCAGTATTTCGATGTGTACGTAGGAATTTTTCGTGGGTTGGAAATTGCGAAGTGAATAGCGATCATTGATTTAGTTTTACGAGTTTCAATATGACCTATGTACGATGTTATTACGGCGGTTCTGTTGTAAAACTTTAAGCCAATGCATTCAGAATTGGGTCTGTACCCTGTGAGCTCAATGAAAGCGCAGATGAAACGGGTGTTAAATATTGTCATAGTGACCTGGCAGGAAAGCGCCAAGGATCATCAAAATCAGGACATTCACCGGATACGATGCCAAGTCGATTTTTCGTGTTGGGTGGTTCTAAGTGTTCCCCAAGGATCGGGCTTTGCGACGTTTGAGGTAGAGAAGTTGAGGCGTTATGCCGTTCCCTCCTAACTTCACGCCGCCCCGTGACAAGTCGACTCGCCAGGCCTCGGCACGGATCTTGCATATCACAAAAATAATAACCCAGTAGTGGGCATGCCACTCGCTTGGTTCCCGTGCCACCAGCTTGCTCTATTCTTCAAACGGAGCTCAGGATCCCCCGAAATCCCCCGCGGGTATCATTTATATGCAGTGAGTGTTTAAATATAGCTTCAAGGACACCCCGAGGTACGAATTGCCAAGACAGGGCAAATGATCTGGGGTGCCCCTGTGGTAGATCTCCAGGAAGATCGACAGGTTTTAGGGGCACGAGACCAGAGAATTTGCGAAATACAAAGCTTGCCTTCGTGTATACGAGACCCAGTAGCTAACACACCTTAGAGTTTCCTCTAGACATAGTGAGTACTTGATGACATTCGCCGATTCGTGTGAAACTAACTTGCTCTCAGACACATAGAAGGCTCGCTCACTGTATTTTTCTCACTTCTGGGCCGCATTAACGGCCACTGATCGACATGTCGATGTATGATTAGAGGGATCCACTTTCCTTTGTGAGTGTGCATCAATTCCCTTGTAACTCTCATATCAACCCAGCGACATCCTTCCATTCCGCTATTCAGTCATACCATATAAATCCACTATCAAAGACCACTTGCAGGACACTGGGGTGGTGTCAAGTGGCTCGATCCAGAGGACGTGATGACGTTCCCCGCCGCGCAAGCCGGACCACGACACCTAGAATATCATATTCCACGGACATCACCCCCCGAGGTTCAGGGTGTTTTCACCGACATTCTCGTGACCTCGAACCCGCAACAGGTCGTTGCAAGTTTCAGTGAGGAATGCTAAACAACTCACTCCAGCATTCACGCACGTTAATAACCCGGAAGGACCTGCGTAAGCCTTGCCGATGGGGTGCACATTATTAGGTGCACTCTGCGCCGTTCACCGCGATCCAGACAAAGAAAGAACCCAGACCACATCCAAGGAGGGTGCAGGGTGCGGGGGCGGCGGAATGAATCCACTCCAGCTGAAAGTCCCGAGGACTCGAATTCGGCCAAGTACAGGAGAATCTCCATCTGGAATTAAACGTTGACTGATAGGGTTTCAGAGCGCCCGGTGGGTATGATCCGCACAGAGGTGTTAATCTGTTTGGTCTAGCCCTCCAGCGATGGCCACAACCCCATCGTTTATGTGCATTCAGAATGGTCGTGTAGTCAGGGAGTATCTGGCCTCTGGGTCATCGGAGAAGGGTGCCTCAAGCGCGGAGGTTGCTGGCTAGCGGAAGCATGGAATCGAGTGGTTTAGGTCGATGAGGCGAGAACGCTTAGAGGAAAGGTGTCATTCGACGATATAATAATACAGGGGGCGGTATGCGATGGCGGAGCTCAGATCCACTGGGACTTATCCCAGGCTGGATCCTGCAAAAAGGCACAAAGGACTTTACTTCCAGTCTGGTGATGATTCAGAGGGCGCACCAATAAGAGCGGAAAAGTGGCGCACCTGTAGAAGCGGATGACCAGCGACAATACTCAAGAACCGCTCCAAACCCTCTCGTCTAGTCTCGATAACTTCGTCAGAGAAACGGTTAGTGAATACCTTGCCAGGCAGGGTTGGGATGTTAACGCGGGTGGACTCGTGCTCGAGGATATCACGGAAGGCTTCAAAGTCAGAGTAGCGCCGGCGTACGACGGAATGGCGGAGCTTAAAAGCGGGGATGTTTGTCTGCGATAGCTATGAGTGGGCGGGCGGAGGAGAGAATATCGCGCGTGCCTTGCACACGATCTCGTAGTCTGTGTACATTTTCCGGCCAAAGCCTGGGGAGGAAGTCAGTCTTACGTTGTAATAAAGCTATATAGATGGTACGTGCCGTGGGTCTGTGGGTTCCGGACCTCGATTTCGAGGAAGCTTTCCGGGATGCTGTACATCTCTTCAATCTGGGTAGATGAGCCAGCGTTTTGAGAGCTGAAGGATAGAATACTCACGGTTTGTTCCCTTGCCGCAAGAAGGGAGTCTTCAAAGGCTGAACTACGAGCAAACGGAGAAACTGAGCTCGACATTGTCGATAACGGCGAAGAGTAAGTAGCTGCACTCACTTCCTAAGCTGTATTGATACATCACGTGAATTACACGCACCGTGAGAATCATTCAACAAGAAAGCGATCTGTCCGGACACAACCCATTGAAGCAACAAGTGTCCGCCGCTGGCTGTTCCAGCTTTCAAACCTGCCTGTGTGTGATATGATATTAATTACGAGGCTCGTGCACGTATTACATACGTAAGACCTCCCCCATCACTTCCACTGACCCTAGCTGACCCACAAGACAGATGAAATTTCCCCTCAAAAATGATTAGCGACTCAATCAACGCAGCCGATAGTAGTCCAGACGGGAACCCGCTATAATGCTGCACACGGGACATGATCATCTCGTTCTCCGAGTCCAATTATTTGCGAGCAACGGTTCTCGGACTCGTTAAGTAGAAACGAAGTACCCCCGTGGTCGGTATCGGTGTGCTTGGGTGAGGTATGGCTAGCAATATTTATTGACGACATATACATTATCAATTGTCATATGATAATGAGATCAGGGCTGGTTTACGATAAAACCTGACGTCACCTCCAATGGTGGGCCGTGATGCATGATCCTTCGCCCCGCTGTTTCTCTAGCGCCCCGCCGCCGCCATTTGTTCATTGTGATCTGCCTCATCATTGAACCCATGAATCGAACTGCTGCTCTCGATAAATCCTTTCCCCCTCAGCTAGGTCAATTGTTCTGAACTCTCGATAACACCCGGACTCAAAATCAATTTCCCAATACCAGTAAATCGATTTTGTCTCGTGCCCCATGCGGTAAATCCCAGAGGTCGACTGATCCCGAAAGTTGGGGAGGGATAATAGTGTTAACAACGAAGCAGAACTTGGATAATACGGGTGTATGATTCCCGCGCGTCGTAGTCGCTCAACGAGCTTCGAAATTAAATTAGTAAGTCTTATAAATTACGCAATAGGAGCTTACCTGCTTGAAATGCGGAACAAAACTCCAGAGGTCATGGGACGGGTGTTGAAAGAGCACAGTCCTGGAAACCATCTTGATGTGGCCTTGACACTCCCAAATTAAAGCGGGATAGGGGGGCGCAGTTCCAGAAAGACTCGTCTCAACATACAGGTATTTTCTAAAGTCAGCGTGCTGGAATTGCTGCATTAAATAAGGATCTATGCCAGGATAGACAAAACGGCTTAGGCACATCCTGTGACGATAGCCAAAGAGTTCTGCTTTGATGATGGAATTGACGAGTTCATTTGTATAGGGGTGAGAAAGGGAGGATGCTGAATCAGATCCGCCCGGTGTCAGAACAAGTTCTGCGTTCATTACATTGAGAAAAACATCCAAGAAATATGAGCAACGGTTGCACGCACCCGAACCTTGAAAAAGGTAACTTTCTTGGTATTTGAGGTGCAACTCAACATATCGCTTGAACTGTGCATTATGTGAAGCCGAAGACCCGGTATGAAAGGGGCCAGAGCGCCTCGAATCAATCAAGAAATCATAGAATGACTTGTGGTAGAAAAGTATTGAACCCCCGAGTCGGGTAATTACGAAGTACCTGAGCCCTCTGGTGGTATCACGGTTCGCAAACTGGAACGGCTGACTCGTATCAGCATCGCGGGTAGGGAGGGGTTCATCCTGGTCCTGGACGTGAATCACAGCGCTCAGCTGGTTGCGCACTGTCTTGAACGTGAGCTCAGAAAAGCCAAGAAGATTGCTCACTATGACCGCAGGTGGCTGGCCGGGGCCAGAGCTGGGTGGGGAGGAGCACAACTCATGCAGGAAGAGGAGGACAGCAGGTAGGATTTCTGGTGGAATCCGCTGCATAATCAACGTATAGAACGCGTCAAGTTCGGCAAAGGGAGATGAAGGAGCATCAATAGCCGCAGGTTCGCAACCGGTGGTGAGGATTGCACGGAGCGATTCCTCTGGAAGAGAGCCTGGTTGGGCGACGACTCGAAGGGCTGTTGCAACATAGATGAACAATCCGTTTGCAGCGTGCACAAGCGCCCGTATATCGTCATTAGAGGGCCATTGGGACCCCAGGTTGATGTTACGACGCCGAAGTATGTTCTCGAAGCCACCACGGAGGTAGAGCTCGATGTCGCCATCAGTGTCGCGAGAGATGGGTAGCAGAGTTGTGTAAGTGATTTTGGCGATGTCGTCAATGGCAAATGTCCCTTCAATATGAGACTCGGGGCGACTGAAGAACGCCCAGCAAAATGGGGTGACCTTATCACGGGCAGCTCCCGCAATGATCTTGATTATCTCGCACTGCGCATCTTTGTCCTCGCACTCATCGATTCCATCAATAAATATGGCCACCCGTTTTCCAATTCTACTTCCCCTTTTCTCCAGTTCCTGCAATGGTTCAACAACAAGAATCTGGAACTGTGTTGCCATCGTTTTATTGAGTATCGTCCTATCACGGCGGATCCGCTGATTAACGAGATCGCGATAATCTGGAAATTCAGAAGAGAGTTGGTAGATGATGGTTGGGAATAATTCTGCGGCCCTGTCTCGTTTTTTCACTGCGAAGAAAAATGCAGCACCGAGTTTTCCCATGTCCTTGAGCCTTTCTACACATGTCTGGGCGACGGCGGATTTTCCAACGCCGGCTGGCCCCTTCATCCAGAAGAGGGGCAAGGGGTCATCAGCGCCAACGGCGGGGAGGGCCCAATAGATGATGTCTCCGATATATTGTTCACGGGTTCCAGGGTAGCAGCTGGGGGGTGGATCACGAGCAGAGGAGTCATAGGCAGCATCAGGGTTAGCTACCTCGCGCAAGATATCGATTCCTGGCCGATAGCAATGACCACGAAGGTCAGCCTGACTGCCAAGTTGGCCTTGGATCACGCACCAGTCGGTCCTCCGTCGGCCTGTTGATCAATGAATTGACTGTTATTAAACACGAGGTTGTGTGCACCAGGGAACATAGATTCTGTGCGAAAGGGCGCAGCTGAGGGAGAAGTACAATGTGTCTTGGGGGGTTTACACAAATACGAGGGACGAAGATTGAAACTTGTATAAGCTGCCAGTAGGCTTACAACGTCACGTGTACTAACAACAAGCTAAGGTAGACGACACGCAAACCCGAACAACGACGCGTGACTTTGCGTGACTTCGACTCAAAATCTATTAACTAATTATCACCCTCCAATTTCGGATATCTGGCTCTTACAAAAATCAGGGAACTGCCTTATCTATCGATTATAGCAAGCCAATTTTGTATTTTCGAGGGCGTTGAGTTTGTAATAGATTTTGAAGCCTGGATTACCAAAAATGGAAATGTACAACATGTTGTGTCGCGCTTCACCTGTACTTATAGTAAATATCCCTTGACACTGATACAATGTCCGAGCGTAAAGGTGCATGGAGATTTCAAAATCTTAAGAGTGGAAGAGCTCAGAAAAGGCCAAGAACCAAAAAGAATGACAATAAAGAAAATGTATGCTACACAGCTGCTCATGATGACCCTGAATCATTAATGACAATATATATATATATATATATAGATTCCCCCACCAAATGAGCCACCTGAATCATGGAAACAAATTGCAGACCTATTTCTAGGAGAGCCATATGTCCCAGTCTGGATGCCACTGAAAAACAGGAAAGAAGATCCTGTAACAGAGGAAATCATAGGGGATGATGAGGACAAGTCAGACTTAGGGGATGAAGAGGACATAACAATCTCAGGACTTGATCCAGGGTCTCCAGATGAAGAGAAGAGAGGTACCTAT
>MU151402.1:11729-30655 GCA_015584085.1 Macrolepiota fuliginosa MF-IS2
GAGGAAAGATAAATGGGCCGTTGGCTTGAGTGTTGAACAATCAGAAGAGCCCCTGCTAGAAGAACTCCAGATGGAGTTCTATCCCAGGGTTGACAGTCTGTTGGGGCACATACTTCCTATCTTTGAGCATGAGGGCGGGATAGCGTTCACCATGGACCGAGTACGAGAACTTATCTCATACCTGATCTTCTCTTGGAAACATATACGTCCGCTAACATCGCATCGCACTCTACAATTAGCAATGGTACGCTCCAAATCGAGTTGTTCAATCTTAATGCCGGTGACAAGTGGTGTCGGAAGGCGGAAAATCAAGAGATGATCGCTGAATGCATAATTAGCCAAACACGAGATGTTGAGGCCTTTTCTGTAGAGTCCGCCCATGAACCATGTGTCGTGCTGCGTCAGGGTTCATAGAAGAATAGGAGTAAATGTTTTGTGAGCACGTTAAACCCACTATGTGTTTGTTTGGATGAGGATATTGCTACTCGAAACATTCATCTAGTTCCTTGGACATGGCATTAGAGGACTCTGTAAGAGACCCCACTCCACTGAAATATGCTTGTATTGGTGTCATATCATCAATGATTCACTATTCTTGTGGGCGTCCCTCTCCTTGCATTGCATCTAACACCTTCCATCCCTACCTCTATAATCTACCAAATGTCCCTCTATAGAAGGATTTTACGGTGACACTCGTTTCTTTTCATTATTTACATCCACATTCTATATTACATTCGCACCCCCAGCATCAAATACAGTCCGTATTCACCTCGTATCTCACGCCTTTGACCGGAAATAGTTCAACTTGTGTCTGTGCGTGTGAACACCTTTGAGCTTAATTGACAGTGCCACTCAATCCTATCCAATCTGCACCTAACGCCCTCCTCCGCACCTAACCTCCAACAATTATTCATTTTACTGTGCTGCGTACGTATGAGCCCCCTTCCCCAAGTACTATCACATTGACCTGCCGCACCACAGAGGCGATACCAAGACCATGCTTGCTCATGAATGTAAACTCTGTCATGATACTGACCCTGCTCCGAAACAATGTTCAGCATGCAAAAAAGCCTGGTATTGCAGCAAAGAATGTCAGCAACACGACTGGGTCCAACACATCTTTGATTGCAATCTGCCGAGAGCTATCACGACAGCGGATTATCTTGCACTCGCTGTCAACCAAAACCTCTTACCAGATCATCCTCAGACGATCATTGACTATGGATTCGCAAACATGATACAACCGGAGATGCTCCTTGGGCTATACATTGGTCTTCTTAGCCCATCTTACTTGGGTGTAAAACCATATACATTGCACAAATGGAGGTTGAAGGACACACTAGTGGAGAATATCAAGAGAGAGTTTGAAAGCATCCCGGAGGCTGCAAGAGGAGCATATTTTCCATGGTTCCTTCAAAATGAACATGTGGTCAGTGGTGCAAGGGCAGAGGAAGCTCAGAGAAAGTTCAAGTCGGAGGCCGATGAATGGTCTCGTCGTGCTTGGTGTTTCATCGGCCGGTCCCCCACAGCTTCCATGGATGATATTCGCCAATATCAGAAGTCGGCGTCTAGGGAGGAAAAAGACTGTTTTTTTCTTTATACGAATCTTCTATCCGGCTACCACCCGAGCCCCGCGCAAGACCTGTGGATATATTTTGGCTTCTGCGCCTGCAACTCCCAAGAAGCAGAGATGGAACTTGCCCGATTGTATAAAATGTTGATAAATCGGTGCACCTTCAACCAGTTTCTCAAGGCCTACACTTCCTATTCCCTTGTCTCTCTCTTCAAAGACAAAGAAGTCAACATCACAGATCCTCTTATCATCGACGTTCTCTCTGGAATAGGGGGCACACACGGCTGGAAGTCAGTTTGGAGGTTGAAACAATATATCGAGCTCAAAAGTATCCATGGGCCGGATGATACTACGATTAAGCCTACCCCTTCCATCAGAGTTGACTATGGGCTCTTTAATTGTAGAACATCGGAGGAGCACAAATTACTTCTCGACCTCTACAAGGGATTCTTCGCTCTCGGCAGAGGAGTGAATCCCCTCCAGCTTCATCAGGCTTGTATCGAAGGGCGTCTCTTTATGTATTTTGCACAGGAGTTGTCATTCAAGATCAAGCCAAGGAAGACATACGAACGATTGCTGAAGAATCTATATCCTCTTCCGGATCTGTGATATGTACTCTCGGTTTGTTTCTAATCATTAACATGGTATGTGTCCTGCCCCTCCTTCTCGTCTGATCTCTCAGTATTGTATGTTTTATCAGAGTCAACTGAAGTAGGATGGGTGGTTGCGAGGAACGAAGAAGGTAGCACAGGTCTTTGTACTTTGCTAGCAATGTCAAGATAATCAGTGAGCAATATATGTTGAATAGACCAGGAGAATTGATGACATTAGGGCGAGTGCACATTAAATCGCTGAGTACGGGAATCAAGGCGCAAGAAAACAAAGAAGGTGGGCGAAAGCCCGTGAGGGCTCTCCTGCCTGGCAGCTCGTGGATCCGATGGAAGGGGGGGGGTTGAGAGGAAGCCGCGGGGGCGGGTGGGCCCAAAACCGTGGCATGTTCGCGTCTCGCCTTCGTGGAGCCACGGGCCTGCGCAGGCACGTAGCAGGTTCAACAGGGAGTGGTGGCCGGGTGCTGAACGAAGAGGAGGGGCCAACCAGCAGCCACGGCGAGTCAAACGTGGTGGTATGAGAGACACCACGGGTGACCGCCGTAACTGTGACGCTACGTCCACAGACGTGATTCTACAGCGTCGTGCGTGCCTGCTCCTCATAGACTTTTCAATAACAAACGACTCTTGGATGGAGGACAAGATATATATATATAGTATGACGATTAGTACTGAAGACCGCAGTCAGTAAATGTGTCACGGACCATGGCGAGTATAACACCCGAATTAACCTTACCAGCAACCGACTAAATGAGGATGGACCAAATCTCGCTGAGGACGAAAACCCCAGGGGAAACTCTAAGAATTAGAGAGAAGGAATCCAGAATAACAGTTCCGCGGTTTTAAGGTTGAAAATTAGCGCGGCTGTGGTTTCATTGAACTGGCATGCTTGATTAAATAAACCTACTACTAGCACGAAATTAGCCTAATATTCGACATTCGTAAGAGCCTTTGGTCATGTTCTCGAGAGTCCTATGGACCGCCATTCAGTGTCAGCCGCGTGGCTAAGGTGTTCGAACACGGTGGAATGATGTGCAACACCGGGTCGGGTCAGCCGGGGGGCGTTGATCGCGCAAACCTACAACAGAGATTTTCCTAGCTAAAGTGAGCAATGTTCTGGAAGGGGTAAACGATATTGGCAGCTTTCATATAATTTTTGCAGGGAAAAATTTCCAGGCAAGAGACCCGAGCCAAATGCAGGGCCACGATACGGTGATCGACCAAACGGGCAGCGGGGACCAAAGGTGATGGCAGACGCGGGGATGAGAGGTGGGAGCGAACCTGTGAGAGGGGACGAAGTGATATCGTGGAAGGTAGCTGAGACTCATAAGTATGCTGCCTTTGGATCACGAAACATGTGAAGAGGGCCGGTGTTGAAGCAGCCCATGTAAGTGGTGAAGAACGGCTCGACGCGCCATCAAGACCCAGCTTGGGCCACCACCTCCAAGACAATGGACAGTAAATTGTTCACTCTGCGTATGTGGGCCAAGACCCTTCCTGAGGGCATGTGGTTCAGGCATTTCCATTGTTGTAGGAGGGTAGGAGGAGGAGAAACACAAGTCCCTGATACGTATATATTCAACAATAAGGCACCTGAACCACTAGATTAAATCAATCACCTAAAGAACTTACCTCTATCGCTAACCAACCATAACTTTGTTATGAAAACTCACTTCATCACCAACTAACGGGGGCGCGTACGTCCACTAACGCCTGATTCTACCTCCATCACCAAATCATAATTGATGACAGGGTTACCCACCCCGTGAGAACCGAATAAAGGTATTTTGGTGGTGGTGCGCTCCGGGCCAAGTTGTTATATCTTAGTTCCTCAGTCGCTGTCTGGCATGCCCAGCAAGAGAGGGTGGTAGACGAGCTCAAAGAAGAGAAATTCGGAAGATGTCGAGCGTCAGTCTGATCCAGCACGGACCGCGGATTGACCAGTCCATTCTGGTATCATCCGTAGATCCTCGACTTGCCTTGTCACAGCCCTACTCAATTAGCCCTCTATGATATAATCAGAATAGTACAAGCACACTCTCTTACATAAAAGATGAAATCTTGACCACCAGACGGACTCCCTTTTGCGGACGAGCAAACGCCCTAAGCGCTTATACGAATATCTTCCTACCCGTCATTTCTCCCTGAGCATGTCACAACGCCTCAGGTTTGTTGAGTTGGGGGGGACTGGGTGTCCATCAAGGAAGCCCATCACTTCGGGGGCCCGGATGAACTACATGATGACGTTAGTCCTGTCTCTTGCTGTTGTTGGTCCCACTGTCCGGTTATCGGGCGTGCACCATGAATAAATATTGAACGTTGAGTGTCGAACCGTCCTAGATAATATACGGCCCCTGTGCTACTGTTCAAATATACCCCGCCTGACTCCTATGACTCACTTATCATCACGCTTACTGACGACTTGTGACTGACGGTTGGCGGATTGGCTCCAGTACCAAGGCTAGGAACTATATAGAGGATGAGTTCTCTCGGCCAACAAACCGATCCTCTCTGGTTTTACCCGCAAAGACAGCCCATTGTCCACGCTCAATATTTTGATGTACTAGCACGGCCTGTCCCCACCGCCGCGATCTTATTCGGATCTGAGGTCGTGGTTCAACAATGCCGTTCTCGATCGACGGCGGGTCTTTCCGTTCCGACGTGTCTGGCCAACTGGGTGCAGCGTTTTACACTCTGTTAATATCCCCCCTTCCCGTCTTCGCTTCCACAACACTTAGAGCCCGATTTGTACAGGGAGCAGTAAAGGAGTCCTGTCAGACAACTCCACCATGGGCGTTTCGGCGCCAAGTTGCTCCGTCGGTCAGCTGGAGGAGAGTCAATTCGGGTATTCGGGTCGTAGCTGTTTATGCATTGCAGAACACAATTTTCAATTGGAATTTCATTGTGAGGTCGATTGCGTAGCTTTATGCAAAACACATTTATTATTGTAACCTCTCTTACACTTAGGGATACACGCAACTATCGGTGACCGTTCACCGAGTCAGGCGATCAATGTACTTGTCAACTATACACCAGGCTTGTTTATCCTGGAAAACCCAGTACACTGTAATCGCAGTTGTGTCATGCACGGCCTGACCTATATCCCCCCCCCCTCTCTCTTCCATAACGTTGGTGATTTGTCAAATGTAGGGCTGGGACTTGGTTAGAAACCGTATATAAGACCGCATTGTTGTAGCAGTAGTTATATACGAATCCTTTAACTAATATCGACGCTAGACTCAATGAGCCATAGAATAGTACAGAAGGTAAAAGAAGAGTAAATTATAGGTCGGTCCGTGCATGGCACAACGGCGATCATAGACTGCGGGGTGCTCGAGAGGAAGAGGCCTGGTGCGCGACCAATCAATGCCCACCTGAGTTGGTGAAAAGAGTTGTGGGCGGTCGTCGGTTTTTTACGTTTTGGAATAGCTAGTGGGAATGGAAGGGAGTGATTACTGGCCTTCATTGGTTGACGTACTTTGTAAGACCCACTAGAGACGCTTATTGGCGTCTGGTATTCATAGGTAGCTAAGTGGGCGTCTCTACAATATCATTTTTTAAAGAAGTTGATTCTCGGGCGGATCGGGCGTGTCCTGTTGTTGTAAATATGAGAGCGAAGGCGGGGATAAGGGTGAGGGTGAGGAAGATAGTGATAAATATATCTAATGATGAGATCGGAATATATAAACTAATAAATTCATCATGTAGTCATGGGATATCCTTTACGTGTACCTATCACCCGGCATGACTGTGTTGAAGGATGTTGATGCATTCCTACCTGATTTATCACCTCAACTGGGCCCTTAGGTGGGGGTTGGCACTATGCAAGTCCTGTATACTGTGCTACGAGCTGAGCTTTTGGAGATGAACTCTGTGCCCAGTATAATTCATTGAACATACATGTGATACTATAGCTGGTATAAAACACAAGAAGTTCTTTTCTTGGCGTGGTTATGATCAGAAGCGGCTCTAGAGAAAAACGTTCAACTGTCCATTTATATGCGTTACAACTCAAAACACACTGAAGGCTATTTGGAAATTTCCGAAATGAACTGGAGGACCCCGTGATTCAACACCACCAATAAGAGGATATAAGACAATTCATATATCAACTAACGGTGCTATCTTTGGAATTGCAGTTGATTCGTTGCCCTGGTTCCCTCACCCCGGTACAGGTGACTCGATAATTAATGGAGGAGCTTCCTTGATGGGTATGTGGTCGGTCTTGAGTTCTGAGAAGCTCGCCATGCCATCATTGCACCTAACAACAATTGGTGTGTTCGAGTCATTTAGTCTTATTGTGATTGACGGCGGCCTTACAGACGTATAGCAACAAGGCTATCAAGACTGGTTTGGGTCTTGATATAGACTCGACTTGATAAGGATTACCGATGTGGGGGCGTATCCAATGAACGCCTCCAGTAATTTATGCACCTAGATTTTGCGTTTCAGAACCACTTCAAGAAAAAATGTGTCACGGACTATAGAGGTATGACACACGGATTGAATTCACCACCGATGGACCAAGGGTAGATGGAATGAAGCTCATTGAAGACTAACAACCCAGAGGGAAGCCAAGGTTTGAAGAGAAGGAATATAACACAACTGTTTCAAGGTTTGAAAGTTAAAACTTGGCGCAGTTGTGATTTCACTGGACTGGCATACTTGATTAAACAAATCTGCTACCAACAGAATCGTGGCAGAGGTGCTTCTAGCCAAATAGAGCAGTTTCCTGGAAGAGATTGGCCGAAATGCATAAGTACGCCGTCTGTGAGGCACGAAACTTCCAAAGAGCGCTGGTATGGGAGCAGCCCACGTATAATAGAGTAGTGAGAGAATGGCTTGATGCGCCATCGAGTCTCAACTCCGACGCCCAGGAAAATTCGATTGCTTGCTCGACATGCATATATGTATGTTAAATGAACCTAAACTACCAGATCAAATCAATCAGCTAAAGAACTCACCTCTATCATTGACCACAGCCCTCGGACATCCACAGAGTATTTGATTGGACACGAAGACTCACCCAACGCAGCTTGTCAAGCCGTTCTACCGCAGACACTCACCACCATCAGTCCTTAACGGTCCCCCACTTCCGTAATCCTGCGGAAACTGAGCCTCCGCACCTGCACCACATAAATTGCCGCGCCAAACCGGGGGATACTGTAATACGAGTTACAATGCCGGGGGCATGGAATGGGTTTCTGAATGAAGTTATTTTCGTGCATTGAGTTGGGAAAGGAGGCCACTGAGTCCATGCGGTTCAGAGAACGATGGTGCATGGGAACACTCGCGGGGGTGCCGAAATCGGTCGATTCGTGATCCAATATCAAATACTAATACAAATCCATTTAAGGCATGCGTACACATCATTTGGGTAATCGAAAACCATCGCAAGACCCAACTTGCATCATGTGTTAGGAGCTCAGCTGTCGTATATGCAAGACGATTCGACAGGACAACACAGAATAAGTGGCTTGAAGCATCCTGGCCATTCCAAACAGGAGTCAGTAATTCTGAACACTGCAAACGACTTCAATATTTTGAAACACACGTTGTAAGCAAGGAAGCATCTTGCTTCTGTTATCTGTAGCTTTAATCGGATGCAACAATTACAACACGGTTTTATCGGACGCACCGGCAGCCCGAGAAGGACGAACAAATTGATGGCACAAATCACTATGCGGATAAGCTTGAGTTGTTATGCGATGGCCAGTGACATACCGGATGTATACACATAGTACATGATACCTAATGAAAAGCTCAACATTGTCAGGAAAAATCGCAACTGAAGAAACCTTTACCATCACGATAAATCATAACTAGTAAGTTTGATTTTACCCGCAATTTCCCTATTGAAATCGGTTAACTTGCGTCTAGACGAAAATTCTCAAATCCGAACTCACATAATGATATCGCCCGACTAGCCATTAAGAGTAACATCACTACCAAATCCGCCAGGTTTTATGTCTCCAATAATGAAAGTGGGTTCGTGAACGTACCACCATTAAATACCATGATTCCAACGAACGAAGCTGAAAATAGCTTACTCTCTGGACTCTGTGGAGTGCAGCCAAAAAGGTGAGGAACTGGTGACGGCGGATCTACAAACCATTCAACTATAAGCCCAAGTGTGTATTGATAAATAAATAGTCATAACTCACAGGTTATAGCCCGTGCATAAATTTCATAGGGAATAAAGATTGCTACAACCCAACTCAAGGTATAGAAGACAGCTAGGCAGAGTCCTATTTTCTGGCTTCTACCCCAGACGGCCCAAGTCCGAAGCGTAAATATGACTGGAATATCAGCGTATTAGCACTGAACAATAAAGTGGAGTTGCACCACTCACGGTCTGCGATGGCCAGTCCGATATAACCCATCACTAATTGGTGTCAATCGAGCCCATCGTGAATGACATAGTGAGGCTATAAATCATACCTGCAATAGACAAGTACAAGCTTCTACATGTTTCAACAGAAACGTCCACTACAAACATGACTATTGCACGACAGTAGAAAGTCACTTAGTCTCTAGTATCCAGGTTAATGGTGTATTGGAATACCCACAGTAGACTGTGAGAGCGACATGGGCGAGAGTTGTGTACCGTGACAAGATGTACAAGACCTTGATTAGACCCCACTGTGCTTGCCAGATGTAGGATACCTCCATATCGAACGTCAAAAACCAGTCAAAAGTCTACCCATAACTGTCAGTTCTCCGAAATCATGACATGAAAATGGGCGCTCACCACCAGGACCATACTCGAAACTTTATCCAGTCAGTGCCAGCGTTAGGCCATCTGTAGCTCCGCATACGACAACTCACTTGTGAGACTCTAGGGTATCTTAAATGGGCGGCCAACAAGGTAAGGAATACTCTGACGCACTTGAACATTCCTGTGCGGTCCAATCCCGGCGATAAGCTGCTGGGCTTGTGGCGATAGTCCCGTTGAGTTCATGATAATGTGTAGGGTGCCAAGGCGGAGATTGTGCCAAGGTAGGTATACAGCGCTTCTGAAACGTACACCTTGAGGCTTAAATACCTTACTTGATGGGGATCACCAGCAGAAGAGACATGGAGCCGCACCCTTCCGAAGAGGTTAGGGGTGTTTATTTGTGTAGCCATGGCTATTTAAATAGAATATTGACAGGTTACCGCTCGCAAAAAAAATTAGAAATATCATCCCTACCTGATGGACAATGCACTACAGCCCAATCGTACTATATCTGGTTACTGGTTCCCAACCGATCACTTTCTATGGGAGAATCGTATTAATATCGTGAGCTATTAGCTTGCGATATTTTGGGATTTGGGTTATGCGCAGCGATACCCGGCCCCCAGGAGGGTTTGATAATCCATGTTCTGTTAGACTATAAAGTTAGGAGCCAGCGAAAGGACGGAAACCCCCACAAAGGGTGGGAAATTACAGGTGAAAGTCGCTGCACGCCACGAGGGAATGAGAAGCTGATGGCAAAACACTAGATGGGACTTTTTTTGCGACGAAGGGCTCCCAGTGATGAACATTGGGCACTGAGCGCTCTACGATCAACTTCTAATAGCATCTGACCTTTTTTGAGAAGGCACCTGATATGATGGCGTAAAAATGCCTGCCGGATGGCAACGAAAAGGAGGATATTAAAATCAGCCGCATTCGGTAATTATTAGCGCTCTGGGGTCGAATGTTAGCAACCCCAGGTGTAGTACGGGAAGAGAGTGTGAAAGGGGACGGAACTAGGCTCTGACTTTGTAAGGAAAAATAAGGGGTGTATTTAATAACCCAAAACACACGGCGAATTCCACTACTTATAATACGATGGTGTTTATAATCCGTACATCGTTTTGATGCAATAACTATGATAAGCCATTGAAATGGCGGTGTGTGTCAAAGAACACCTCAGAAAGATACCTTTCTTTAGTGTGCTAACAGACGGAGTAGCTATCTGACTCAATTGAAACCCATTTGTTCGAGCGTGCGTGGCCATGTCCTGGCCACTGGGAGACTGTATATTTTTGTAGAGTGGCGAGTGCGGGCTAGGTTGGATGTGGAATGAAATAACGTAGTCATTGATGCGGCATATTGCCATCGGCCGATGTCAGGCTGGCGTTACGTGGGGCGCTTGTTTTCATAGGTAACCAAGACGCCGTCTCTACAACGGATCTATTGACTCGCCGTGGTGTACTCATGTGGGCTCGGGGGCAGCGCTTGTAGGCAGCATGGTTGCCACCCAGCTATGTAATAATTGAGGGAAAACCCAAGGCAACGCATCGAGTGTATTGCTCACGAGCATACAAATCCAGAATCAATGATTGGGGATAAGATGGTGTGAGAGTTCTGAGTTGCTTCGCAGACGTCGAGTTGTTATGAAAACCACATGTTCCTGAGACGCGTTTCACTTGACTCATGTATGGACTATTAATGTTTCACTTACCTCATGATGCGAATTGTAGTACGCCTAGCGAGAGATACTGAGCTGGTGTTTATTCGGGTCCGCGGGACGCGTGACCATCACATACGGACGACACAGGTAGCTTAGTTATTCCAATAATCTACCCTTCCCCCTCCTAGAACAATATTCGCTCACTTCTGGGGCTCTGCTCTTTTATTTTCGCCCTTGAACCCCACCCTTTCCCTTAGAGCACCGGCATAGGTGACCGAAAGGCGGGTTACGGAACGACCCTACCGCACCCTCTCCCATCTCATCGCTTGGGGTCTTGGGCTTTTGCAGCCCATTTCCCTTCCACCAAAATCCAGCTGCCGGTGCTCATAACACGGATTAAACCTCTATTCAATACCCTATCTGACCTCCCCGGACAAGATTATTGAATTAGTAGTTACTACTGGGCAGAACTTTATTTTATGATGGACATTCCCTTCCCGCTACTGCTCGAGCGTTCTCTCATTGACCTCTTGCTATCGCTGGACTCAAGTGGTGAACGATTGGAGGAGCCGGCATCAGAAGAACTCCACATGAGTCCCCAACCCAGGGTCGACCATTGTTCTCCTGTTCTCCTGTTGCACCCAACTCTGCCATATCGCGCTCGCAAACACCTCCTCCGGAGCCGAAACCAGTCCCATGACTGGCGTAACTTTGAAGGCAGATGGGAGTATCCTGCCCCTCGCCGAGCACGAATCCTGAACCAGGGAGTCGTTCCAGGAGACTAGGAGACCAGGAGACACGATGATTGGAGATTCGGGCTTTCGCAGCGGCTGTTTCTTAGGAATCGCGGGTTGTGCAAGGCGTTTGAAGCACTCCAGTAGTTCTGGGCTCAGTACCACGTCATGAGGCGGCCGATATAATAGAGCTAGTGTATGACAACGCACCTAGGTCATTCTGCTAAGTCGTGTGGTCGCCTGGTAGCATATCGGCTGAATAACCAGGTTGTCGTTCTCTTGGGTCCTCATAAGGAGAACAGGATATGGTCTGCAGAGCGAATACTATGAGGTATGTAAGAGCTCTCATTGCCTTAATCTGCGTCAGTCAGACGTCAGATGGGTCGAACAGGGGTATTGCAAGGTGTGATGAATGGAATGGGACGTCGCACGAGGGTTGTCTTGTCTGGAAATGGGCGCGAGGGGTCGGGCGACACGGTAGAAACTTCTCTAATGACATCCCTGTATCTCTAAATCCTCGCAGTTTGGGCGGTAGGGAGCTGTATGACGGTGTGGGCTGCGTTCGCTAGTATTGTGCCTTCTGCTAGCCGCGATTATCCCTCGATAAACATGATTTCTGGGCACCATTCCCCCTGAGCATGTCAAAACGCCTGAGGTATGTTGGGCTACAGGAGGGCGTGTGTTTCCTGCCCTCGATGCCATTACCCAGATGTTATCACGGATAAATGAAAGTGACAACATCAAGGAAGCTCCGAAAGGGCCGGATCAAACATATCTGATGATGTCATAGAGTCTACACCTAATAAGCGCAAACAATGTAGCCCACATGTCTGTCCTATTATCGATAATTCACCTTTGGGCGTGCACCATTGAACTGATCATTGAACCGTGGTCCTCCTCCTCGATAATAGTGACGACTCATAGCTGAGGGCTAGAGGTTAGGCAAGGCTAGGAGCCTGCAGAGCCGTATAAATTGGATATGGAGGACGAGTTCTCCTGGCCAGGCGAACCAATCCTCTTTCCCGCAAAGCCAATCCATTGTCCACATCCAACCTGCTGGCATACCAGCACAGCCCATCCCTACCGCCGCCCCCTTATTTGGAACTAAGGTCGTGGCTCTCCGAAACAATGTCATTCTCGATTGGCAGCGAATCTTTCCAGTGATTGTTTTATGACAGCATGTCGTTCACGAAGATTCAACGGGCGTCCATGCTGGTCGAAGAATTTTTTGAAATTTCCTAGCGATTTAAATTCCAACTTCCCGAGCCGGGCCGACTGTGTGCAGCGTTTTACGCTCTGTCAACATTCCCCCCTTCCCGTCTCCGCTTTCACAGCACTTAGGGCCTGATTTGTATAGGGAACGATAAAAGAGCCAGGTCAGACAACTCCACCATGATGTTTCGTCAAGTTACTCCGTTCCGCGAGGAGAGTCAGTTCGGGTATTGAACGAGTGGGTCGTAGTTATGTATTGCAAAACACAAGTTCCAGTTAGCATTTTATTGTGAGATCGATTGCGTAGCCCTATGCACGTTTCTTATTGTATATCTCTCTTACATGTATGGATATACGCAACTACCAGTGACCGAATGCCTATTTGAACGCTTGATAAATGATCACTTGTCTTTTTGTGATGACTCAAGAATATAAATACTGTGGATCGAACGATGCACCCACCGTGGGCGGCATTATTGTATACTCCCCGATACTCAGCCGTTGCTTTGGCTTTGACACATCACCGAGCTGTTGTTGTCTCCGCAACAGTAAAATGGGGTCCAAGCCAAAGTGCATCGACCGAGGGTGAATTGATCAGTGCAGTACGTGTTCGCTCAGGGACATTCTGATGACTCTGGGCCACTGGATCAAGCGTTCTCCAGAAGGCGCAAGATCAGTGCACAGGATCGGCAATAAGGTCAAAGCTCAATTCGTGCGTATCTGTGTCAATGTCGGATATCACAAAAGGATACTGCATGGATGCCTCGATTCTCCACGTGCTCGTGATGCTAACACTCATGTGGCCTGTGGGATTTATTTCCCACGTTCGTGGTGGGGAGGAGGAGGAAGATACCGCAAATAATTCGTAAGTCCCAGTTGTTCTAGAGACTCTATATAACCTGACCAACACTGATAGTTGGTACTTCAATGGCTCTTGTTATTATACTCATCGCCTGTATCCTGCTGGTGAGTAGTGTCGTTGGGTCCTCGAGATTTCTGCTGCTCAACTGAGGATTTGAAATTGTGCAGATTTCGTAGGCAGTAGTGATTAAATCACATTTTCGAGATCCCTCGTGCATTGAGGAATGGCGATCAATACCCCGAGAGGTTCAAGATAAATATGTTGCGCACAGGGACGTCGATGATTTCCAACTTGGTGTGGCGAAAGGTCGTCAATAGATTCTTCTGAGTACCTCGCAAGGATGTGGCCACGACGCCTATCGTCGTAGGATTTAATAGATGGCAAGGAAGGTTCTGGTATGGTGAAGTTAATACCACGCAAGAAATGCCTGACAAGAATGTTGTCCTCCTAATAAGTAGCCATATTGGTGAAAAAACAAGTGACTGCTAAGGCCGATGTCATTACCAAGCGAAACCATTTCTCCACGATTCGATAACCTTCTTTGAAAACCTTCTGCGGCTGCAAAGAAGCCCAAAGTACTTGATACATACAACGTTGAGATACATGAGATGGGCGGAGATAGACATGGAATCAGGATATTTATATGTTGTAGCGAACAAGTAATGGAGAGATTTGAAAATGTCCGCACGCCACTCGGCTGGTGAGTCTAGACCGGCGAACTCAACGGGGTGTGAGCACTGAGTCATGGTAGGGGGCCGTGCTCAGGCCCGACGTCTGCACCTGTATATTCGTCCCAGGAACGGCAGCGATACGGAAAGGGCCCCAGATCTGAAGCCTACGCTGCAAACCAGACCGGCGACAGACACACAAGGATAGGGTCGTTCACGATCTACCCAAAGGAGCCAAGCGATATAACACTTAGCATCCTCGGACCGCCGGTGGTGCGTCCTCGGATACGGTCATCCTTGCTGTCGGCGCCATCCAAATCCGACCTATAAGAGAGGAGGCGCTCGGATAGAAAATTGTCCGAGTTGTAGCGCTGATTGGACATAGAATAAATTAGCGAGTAAAAGAGGGCAAAGCACAGCGCAAATTCACGCACCATCGCGCCCCGTACTTTATCCTGTGTTAGATCCAGGGGTAATATGCGGTTGGGTTCTATCTCACCAATAAAATTCCCAGGGTGGAGGGCGGCAGAGCTCATGTACGAACGCATATTTGTGACGTGTTGGAGAAGAGAGGTGTCTAGATATAACGTGTGGCACACGGTTGACCCGTACATCGAGTAGCTTCGTGGACAGATGGGAGGGATATACGTTGAATGAGCTCCCTGCTCAGGACATCAATACTGTTCTAGGTGATAGTTTTGAGATTTGGTAGAATTATGGGCGGATTCGTATTTGGATCGAGCAACTTCCAAGATTGGCCATGCGGTGTCGGTCATCCAGTGAAATGAGACAACGTCTGGGCAAAGGGAGAGAAGTTCGCCTTTAAAAAAATTGAGTTGAAAGGTTGTGGCGTAGTGAGTACGATCTAGGAATCCGTACTGGGAAGGTGCCCCCGTACCACGAGACGCCTCAGTTGAGGGATACAAGAAAACAAGGATGTTCCTAGTGACGTCTTGAAAGCTCGATTTTGACATCGATGAGACGACCTCAAAGATCAGGGGTTGGATGCGCTCTAGACTATATACGTAGAAGTATATGGAGTTTTATTAGCTGGATGGTCAGCTAATTCTAAATATGCTGTCTTAGGAAAGTGTATATATTCAAGCGGCAGCAGTGGTCTCAGCAGAACACCCAGAACAGATTTGACAGAGAGAAGAGCGTCACATGCATTTCAGGGATGGAGATGGAAGCGCCAGTCGTGGATACGGGTTTGATTGTAAGACAAGTTAAAGTCGGTTCCGAAGGGTGGGGATAACCAAGACATCCGACGCCGGAAAAATAGCGACGTGGGTTTTACCGCTCGGGGGACCTTGAAAGGTATATGTGAAGATCTTGTCGAGGATTCCGGGTGGCAATTTCTCGTGGGAGCTAGTTAATTGAGCTGTAGGTCTCAGTTGTCCCCGATGTGGTAGACTACTGAGGTTCACTAAAGGAAGTTTTTGTAGGCAATCGTTCAGCAATCGGCTAGAATATTGAAAAACAGGAGAAAGTCCATATGAAATATTAAAGGGCGAAACCTCCTGTCCAATCGTACGCCCTCTCGCTCACTCTTTCTCCACCAAATGGAACAATGCCTGATCCGCACAAGACGAAGAGGTTTGCCTGTCAGACAGAGGGCAACGGGGTCTGGACCTGACAAAGCCAAGCATGTACCTTCCGCTCTCCAGTCACAGTTAGTTGCTCATGTGTTTGCTTACAGGCCGTGCTATGTTACCAACGTGCGTTCGGTGTGAATCATCTTGAGATTGTTGACCATCTCCGGGATACCGCTCAGTTTCACCAAGCTAATACTCCCGTCATAACGGAACATCCTCAAAGCTACATAGGGTCTCAATCACTACCTATTGAAATAAACAGTGTTCCACGGGTTGGTTATCATGGTGCACCGTCTTTTTATTTCTACGAATGCAGCTCACATACCCCACCTCAAACTCAAACTATGACACGTGGCTGTGTTTCCTTGGTCCTCAAGATGTCCACGCGCAGCGTACGCCCGGGGGGGTCTCTTGTTGTAACGTCCATTGACACCACTCCATCTAACTTAATCATGAATCTCCATTATAAGGACTAGTCTGTAGAAATGAGCTTTGTTCCTGCGGAAGGGCCGTAGGGTGGGCTTTTATAACAACACAACCCGGGGGCCCACGTAGCTCACCCCTCCCCTCTAAGTGACTATATCACAGCCGGGCCAGTAACTGGAAGACTTCAGCTGTTTAGCTACTATACCGTCATGGTGTGGAGTTCCCAATGCAATAGAGGCGTAAATCGGTTGCATCCGTCCGACTAGTTTATAAATGAGGGTTTCCAGTGCATCAATCGTGCGCGTCTTCGATGGACGGCACGTCGGAAGCTAATTGTGACCCGAGGACAAGCTTGCACTATAAATTAGTTGCCGAGAAAATTATGAACATGAACGACGGACAAGAGCAAAGAGTTACGCATTGCTATCTGACTTCATTATCACTTCATCTAGACAAATCAAAGTATCCTACTCAATACAAGTTCAATCAATGACTCTACGCGTACACTTGTCCTGGCTACAGGACAGCCCCCCGATAGGGTCTCCATTGTAAGCCCAATTGTGTGGCCTTGGAAAAAACAAAGCACATTTTTACGACCGCAGATCCATAGAATCATAGTGACGTACCTATCGACCGAAATATACATCCGTCCGGGTGCTTAAACAATATGCATCCACCTTTTTGTGATCATTTGAAAAAAGTGACACCCTGGATCAAATGACGCAATAATCTTGAAGGGGTTCTCCGGGACTCGCCCATGCACTGCCTTCATTTCCCCTAGATTGCTGTGGAGGATGTGGGGCGCTAATGACGCCCGACAAATCTACATATCTTCAGCTCCCCAGGCGGTATACAGCCCCTTCCGGCCCCGCCTCCACATATCCTACTAAAATCAACGCTCTCCGGTCGTCACTCCACTGTCATCCAAATAAAAATTCGATATCACCGCCAGGTCCCCATTGTCCCCACATTATAGAACGAGGTCCGAGCCAGAGTACATTAATCGGTTATGACACACGCTCGCTCAGGGACACCATATTCAGGGCCATTATATCAAAGCGTTCTCCATACAATCGCATGAACAGGATCAACAATAAGGTCAAGGCTCAATTTCGTGATCATCTGTGTCAACATTACCAATCCCAAAAGGAAGTTGCGGGAGCGTCTATAGGTTCTCTTCCACAAACACTGGAAACCCCTCAAACAAGAGCCAATGTGAATCAATATCTGAATGATGGGAATCGCGTGGACTAACTTTCACTCAGACATTCTTTGAGCTCTCAACTCACTATGGACAACTCGGCCTCACCAAAAATTCCCTGCCCCATACTTGACGCCCCCAAGGCTCAACCTCGGGGTAAAGAGAACAAAGACACCCCTACAAACCTCCCTCTGGTGTTGTCGTGAGGTGAAGCGAGGTGAGGCGAGGTGATACTTCGATCACAGCTTGTGGTGTCGAGGTGTTGAAAGTGAGGTGCTGAGGTACCTCTCGAGGTCATCTGTCTTCAGACGGCATTGTCCAGCCAATAACATTAGGGGTGATACGATGTACCAAACGGTGGTCGGGGGTGAAGGATGTCTGCTCTAATGTAAACTAGAGACTTAGTATGAGGCAAATCCCCCAGCTCAAATCATCGGAATAACCACTCATATCCTCATCCCCATCAACATCAATTGCTGAATTGATCAGATCCAACACAAATCTGAGAGCATCGGGATCGGGTCTATCTTTCAGGAATTGCTAAACAGTGACGATCAAGTTGGTTGCGACGCTGTGTACACGTTTCCTTGCTAGATGAGAATGCCCCTCCGCAGCACACAGCAGGTGCGTTTGCTAGGGAGAGCGTCCATTGCTACATGATAGAGTAGCTGATTCTTGTCTTAATTGTCCTATTTGCAGGCTTTAGTCAGTTTGTGTTTATCACGACACCGTGTGCCTGCGTGTGCCTGAATACAAAAAGCGGTTCGGAGTGGGGGTATATGGTGGCACAAGGCGGTGAAAAGCTTAGTGAGTTAGAGTAGTCAGAATAACTAACTGTATTGCTTATAGCCGGGGGCAGAAGAGCTAAGAGGGATGAGGCATCCATAGTGTTGTGGTAGGGTCGGCCTTGTTATTTGTCATTGACAGGCCATGAAACGCACAGCAGGCCACCTTTTGATACAATCCAACGCCAATATAGTTGTGCTCTTATTCCTGCTGAACCACGGGTTTTTTCATGAGACAGAAACTGGCTCCCACCTGGAATGCAGCTATTTCCCAGGTACACTGAGCTCTGGAATAGATATCCCACCAATATTGGGGGTCGAAAATGTATTAAATGAAACATTGAATAGGATAAACGAATCAAGTTATCAACGCAACGCAACATTGGTCCTCACATGACCTATCTCAGAACAATTGCTCACCTCAAAAACCTCAGTCTGCTTTGACTAAGTGCTCCAGACACTTGGCCACCCATGGACCATGAGGATAGTGCTGGACGACGCATCATTCACATCAATGTAGCCTACATCAGTAATATTTCGACTGTACAAGACAGACCAGGTGGACATATGCACTCAATTCGATGTGAAATTGTTCAACGGGGTGAGTCTTCTGGGTTTAATCGCATCGTACAATTTTGTCCTGATACCTGTACGAGTCAAGGGCGAGAGATCGAGAGGTGCAAGAGAATAGTACCCCAAACTGTAAGAGGAACGCGTATATGGAATTGTTACGAGGGCGAGTGGTACGGGGACTATTGTTTCTGGGAAAGGATAAGAAATGTAGCTTCATTATAACAACAGCTTGACACTGACTCTAAAACATCGTCAGGACCACGACCTGCCACCGCCCCGGTGGGTAAGATAAGTCATGATGGACTTGA
>MU151403.1:0-30197 GCA_015584085.1 Macrolepiota fuliginosa MF-IS2
ATGCTCACCTTCGAACGCGACAAATTGTCTAATTTGGTTGAGGAGCACAATGCATTGTTAACGCCTTTTAGAAAGATTCCAGGGGACATTCTGACGGAAATCTTCGTGCGGTGTGAGCGTGGTGCGAAGCGTGATGTTGTCCCGGACGTGCCTGATAGCTTTGATAGAGACGCGGGACCACTCCTGTTAACGCAGGTCTGCCAACGGTGGAGGAACCATGCGCTAGCGACGCCGCAACTATGGTCGAACATACGAATCCGGATTGGTCGGGGGGAGTTGCAAGAGTCCAACAGACTACCCTTGCTCCACGCGTGGCTCGAGCGATCGTCGAATCATCCCCTGAATATTTGTATGGTGGAACGACACCTTCGTTCCCCAGTGTACAGTTCCGATTCGCGTAATCCTGCGGTCGGAATGTTGATCGGTGTTGCGAAACGATGGAAAAAGCTGTACCTTGCGTTACATTCAATCACAACGCATTGGCCTCTATTTGCGGGTTTGAGGGGTGTTTCACTCCCTATGCTACAGCACTGCACAGTCATCACTCCACCAGAGGATCTAGTGACCGACCCAGGGCAGCCGAATGAAGTTCTGACAAACCTATTATCTGGCGCAACGTCGTTAGCATCTCTGGCCCTAGACTATAATATCCCGATCCTTTCGCTTAAATATCCCCGGCAAACTATAACCCATCTAGACATGTACACGATCACAAAAGACCGGTCGATACCGGTGCAGATGGCCTTTGACACACTATCTCAATGTCCTCGACTCGCCTCACTCCGGGTACGGTGTCATGTCCCGGTACCGTGCAATCCTTCCTCGCATCTCTACCATCCATTCCTCGCTTCCCTCGACCTCCAAATCGATACAGATTCGGGGCCAGGAGCCGAGAGTCTCCTTACTCACCTAACGCTGCCCAACCTCGTTTGCTTATCACTGTGTACCCCTCACCTGGAATGGGACCAAGACGCAATCTTGTCATTTTTTGCCCGCTGCGCCCCATTACAATCCCTTACACTACGGTGCAAGAAAATCGAAAAACGCCAACTCTTGGAGATGCTAGAGCGGACGAAAGAACTGACGTCTCTAGCACTTGACATTGGACTAAATATCACCGACGATCTCCTTACTGACCTGTTGGTCCCCGCACAAACTAATGGGCACACCCAACCTCAATCACAATCGCGAATACTCATTTCAAAACTCAAGTACCTCGAGCTCGGTGGCCGGTTGTTCATTTCGGACAATGATTTCCTATCTCTCGTTATGTCTCGTCGATACCCTTCGCCCCAGCTGGACATATCCACACTAGAAGAAGTTAATATTGATTGTGATGGACTTGTATATGGCTTTATGAGCCCGTACCTCGTTGAGCAACTGGACGAGTTACGGTGGTGGGGCCTCCGTATTCGAATAGCTGAAAATGGAACGCTTAAATATCCTTAGAGACGTTATTTATCTATTCTATCTACTTTTCTGCAAGATCCATTTGCGCTCCGATCTTATTCGCGAAGACCATAGCTGCGAATGTCAAACCACAAAGGGCTTAGATGGCCGGAAGCCTATTTGTTATTGTTTGTCAATACCTTCCGTCATTGTAGTCCTGCAACAGCGCCCTCACGCAGCGCTTCTCCACCGACGATAATGCTCCCTGTCCTCGCCGTCCTCCTTACGTTCCTGTCATTCCTTTCACGGGCATGGGCTCAATCTGCGATACCGCCAACTTCGTTCTCTGATGTATCCTCCACCCCCCTACCGTCGACGACGACAAGAGCCCCAGTCTCCAGCGTAACTGCTCCCAGTTCGAGCGTCAGCGGAAGTTTGTCGGTGTCAAACAACGGAACGCAGACGAGTTCGGCGGCGTTCCCCAGTTTGAGTGGATACCCCCCCTGCGGTATGTAGTGGCGTCTATCCCAACTGATTTCCATTACTGACATAGAATACACCTAGTTTCAAATTGCCTTGCCACAACAATCTCCTCGGTCGGCTGTACAAGCATTGTCGACGTGAACTGTTTCTGTCCTAGGTACCGCTTTCACTTTCTCCTCTTCATAACTGTGGCGCTAACCAGTGCATGCCTTAGTGATCGGTTCCCATTAACGCTCGTCAATTGCATTTCTGCCGCTTGCTCCGACCAGATATCCTCGGGGGAATCGCTCGCCCAGCAATTCTGCCGATTATCAAATTCAACGATAACCCCTTCCTTCCCCCTTATACCCGCAACTACAACCGCTACCTCAACCTCACTCACTACCGCCTCCTCATCCAGCGCCAGCGGGACCTTGCCCAGTTCGCCTGCCAGCACCTCTAATGCTGCTCTAGGCTCCTCGGTACTGTCACTGGAAAGAGGAGTAGGTCTTGGTCTTGTGACTGCGGTATTGAGTGTTCTCCTTGGAGTGTATATTGTAGACTGAACCTTATTTTGCTGTGCTTGTTATTGCTTTACTCGTGTTTATGGACGCACGTTCCTTCAAGTTAGAACAGTGCTAGAACAGTATAATAATTGTTTAATCATCTCTGAGGAGCAAACCTAATTCTGTCTCATGGAAGAATCAGCTGTCCCTGTGTTACGGCATAAATGTCACTCAGGGACCTCTGACGAAGCAGACCCGCTCCTCGACGGAAGCCCTCCTAAGGATTTACTGCCTAACATAGTTCGCCTGAGCCTCAAGTAGCCCAAGAACCCTACGGTGGTGGTGGTACGACTTCTCGAGGTGCCGCTAGACCGAATATATAGTAGGTGAGAAGACTTGAAGACTTGGCTTTCCGATGTGCGGAGGCGTGCCACTGGGAAGCTTAGCGAACTCCACCAAAGGCCTAATCATAGCGCCGTCACCAGACGTCTAGAATTGTCTCGCCAAGACCTAATCGGCTTCCCTTGCTTTCAGCTGTATGGAAAGAGCTACCGGGGAGGCGACTCAACTTACAAAATGTGATGGGATAAATAGGCTCGAGTAAGGGTAGATATCACATCTTGAGTCGTATAGAACCCTTCGAGGAGGAACTTGGCAGTTCTGACCACCACGCCTTTTTGCTTTCTGAGGTCGTAGAATTCGTCGGCTTGGCTTTCCCGACCCGCGTCGTCGTTTTGCCGACTGTCGTATGATCCCGTCCACGGCGTCGGATAACCATTGATAACCCCGAACTAATGCCTTTTCGTTGCGTCGATGGCGTCGCCGGCTCAGCTTCATCATCTTCATCATCCTCGTCCGCGCGCTCCTTTCCTTTTGTTGAGTCTCGTTTCCGTTTTTTGGTGTTGACGAACTCGACGGGTTTGACGCCCTTTTCCCATTCCTTTTTGTGGATCCGGTAGATTGCCATAGTTGCTCGTGCATCCGTCACCTGCAGGAGAATTTGTTAGCCGCTTTCATAGATGACAGCGCCGCGATCACCATACACTACTGTGTTCGCCCTCTTGAATTGTCAACCCTAGTTGTTCCTTGACGAGCACCCGAAGAGCAATACGTTTTGACTTGGTCAGGTTGAATTTTCGCGCATATACCTGGGTATCTCGAGTCGATTGGCGTGGATGCGAGAGTAAAAGAGCCTGAACGCAAATTAGCTGAGCTATTTCCGTAGCAGAGAAAACGGAGACGCACTTTCAGGTCGTTATGAACAGCGTGGCCGATCAGAATTTTATCCTTCAACATATCTGCCACCTGTTTCTGGACTTCTGGAAATGGCTTTGCTATTGCCACCCATAATTATCCAACTTTAGTTTTCTTTAGAATGGATTAGGACGCACACACTCACCTCCAACCATATCCTTCTCACGAATTCCACTCCATTGCGTTCGATAATCCACCACTCTCTCTCGCTGCCTCACGAACACATCCAGCTGTACCGCACCATACCAGTTGACCATACTCACACGCGCGAGTGAGGATTCTTCACCATCTATACCGACACCCACCATTTCACAATCGATGGCTAGGTATCTACCCGGTCTACCACCAACGTACGACGCCGCCGTCAGGGACAGATCAAGTTTCGATAGATGAAATACTCACAGGTTTTGAGAAGGTGTATATGTCAATTTTCCATGAACTAAATCCCGGAGGGGTGTAAGATTTACGGAGGTGCCTGTGGTTTTATTGGCGGCGTGGTCGTCGTGATCGCCGTGTGAGGTGGATAGTACTGAGTAGCGTGTGGATGTTGAAGGTGTAGGAGATGGTGAATGTGTATTTGTCCTGGAAGCGGCGTGTTCTAGTTTTCTGCGCTTGCGTGAATGTGAACTTGAAGTTGTCGATTTTTTCAGTGACTAGAAAGGCCATCGAAATCAGAAACGCCGTCTGATTCTTGGGATAAATGCTCGCCTTTTGTAGCGCAAGCCAATTTGAGGAAGCTGGCGCTGTATTTTTCCCTGGGTTAGACATGGCGAAGTAAAGGACATGGAAGTTGATCGCCAGAATTTGGCCTAAGGGAAGGTGAGGTCAAGTTTGTAAGCGTGGGAATATGATAAGTTCTACCCTGACTTTATGGAATGATCTAATGTGTTTGGTGCTTCTTGGCCTTTACCGCAGCTTCCAGATTCCTGCTCTCGTCTGCAACCACTCGGCTGTTTCCGCTCGGCAGCAAAACCAACACCGTCAACGTTCTGTGATAACGGCTGCCACCCACCTTACCCTCATTTCATAGACGAGTCGTGGCAAACACGCTTGGCTTCGAACCACGGATTCCAGACCAAATCGTTGATACCACGAATATACCCCTCCGCTACTTGAAACATGGGTAAATCTAAATCTAAAAAATCACAACCCAAGGTCTGCCTTCTCCCGCTGACCAACTTAACTTGAGAGCTCACCGGACTTGATCAAAGAGATATCCCACACCCACAGATAAATACCTCATCGTTACGGATCCATGGGGCGGCGTACCCTTGAAAACTTCCGATTTCTTTAATAATGTGACTGCATGGTTCGAAATCATGCTCAAACCTAAATATCCAGGCGCCCGACCAAGTGCCATATTCTACCAGTTCACCGTATGTTTCTCAATATTCGTGCCTGGAAACCTATCTAAATGCAAACACAGAACAAGAACATTATCGTTGAAATACCCGACAACATCGACGTTGAACCATACCTGGGCACCCACTATTGGTCATCTTTCCTTTTGCCGCCCCACTGTTATGAGGTCGGCGCACGGGCAAGTTACATATACGAGTTTGAAACTCGATTCTTCCCTACCCCTGCTGCCCAAGGTTTGTTTAAGTCACGCCTTGTCCTCCGTGACTTCAACTGATGTGAGTCATTATCGCTTTAGGCGGATGGACAGCGGGCTACGCCCAATACACCAGGATCCGACCAGACTTCTTTGTCAGGGAGCCTTATCCGGCACCACTCCCTGCACAGAATTCCTCATTAGCTTTTGCCAGGAAGTTGCCACCTGGAAGGCATGCCGAGGTTGCTCAGATGCCGCCGCTTCCTATGTTACTCCCTGACCCGATTCCCGTACCGGAGAACACCACCTTGCTAAGCCCCGATCCAGGTGGTCCGCCGCCGAAGGACCTCAGCACGGACAACCAACGAAACAATGAAGCCAGGAACAAAAGCCGGAGCCCAACTCGGGCTCGCAGTGAAACCCTTGGTGCTCAAGTACTTGATCCCCGTCGGCGATATGCCACAGCGTCCCGTAATACCGTCAGTAATTACTCCACTCCACCGCGGAATGGTCTGGCTAATTATATGTGCTGCTCAGCCGCATTTGCAACCATACAAACCGCCGAGCCATCTTGCCGAGGTGAAGGCACATCTTGCCAATGATACACCGTCACAACCATCCGACTCAATGCCTCCGCCGCCACTTCCTGCTTCTACCAACTTGAGACCAGCCAATAAGATGGATCCCTATGAGGAAGGTAAGGACTTGGGCGTCCGTATCCCGGCAACTTAGTCTCACCCCTGCATAGAGGAAGCAGCGGCTGCGCTCCTACGTAGTCCCACGGCGTCTGCTTCCCCCACGCGAGGGCTGTCAGTGAAAAGTGAAGTTGAAGTAAAACAAGAACTCCTCCCTCCAGACCATACTGAGGAGTACATGCCCTCCTTGGCACTTCAGGAGGCCTTCAGAAGTCTGCAGACCCCAACTGATGATTTTGATGATCTGCCGGATTTCATCGAGGATGAAGAGGAAGAAATAAGGGTGAAAGTGGAGGTGCAAGGTGGAGACTATCAACCTTCAACGGACTGGGCTCAAGCGTTTTCATCTCTGGATCAATCGGGCTCGGGGTCGAGTTCTGACATATACACGCCTTCAGAGAGCCTATTATCTGCTTTGGCTTCCCTTCCGGGTGGTATGGTCGACGTGACATCGCCACCAATGTCATCCGGAGAAGGAGCGAGAGTCAAGTCTGAACCCCAAGAAGGTATACCCTTTGCCGCTTGTGCGTTTCGCCTTGTTCTGTTACCTCAAGCAACCACTGATAACACGGTAGCGAACGATCGAGAAAGGTCCATGACACTCTTATCTGAGCCAAGCTCAGCAAGGGTGCGAATTAAGCGTGAGCCCAGTGATGAACACATACCCACGAAGAGGCCCAGACATTTTTAAGTATTTAGTTACCTAGGCGTCGTCCTACTTGCCTAGATAGAACGCCTGTCCCCGGAATTATTGTGGAGCCCTCTTCAACTCTTGCACGCCGATGGGAGAGCCCGATATCCTTTGGCGCTGAACGACATGATCTTTATCTGGTTGTCATTCAACTGCGGCCCGGTGTACAGTTCACCGAGCCTCAAAGACCCCCCGTTCTTACAAAGCACGCACGCATCAAAGCTCGGAAATGTTGAGAACCAAATACCCACCATTTCCGTGTTCGTACGAGGTTCAGAAGTTCTCTACCGAATGTGAAAAGAGAAAATGAGATCTGACTCGAGGCCTGTCCAACACATGGTGCAGGTCACGTAAACATCACTGCACTTATTCCATCTAACATAATAATACTACATACATCCTAGTACACTCGCAGAAATCAATACCAACGTAAATGGATAGCCCCAGTGCATGGCGGAGACCATTAGTTAAGAAACGACGCACGCGACCGTAACGGGTCCAACCCCCCAGAACCCTGGCGTTGGAGTACGCCGTAGTAGCGCACAAGTAGTGCGTTACGATGTCCTTCGGACCTTCGGGTGGTTCCATGACCACCGGGGCTTATTTAGGTCATTCGCCTGCTAATCCTAGCTCGACTCGCGAATACCACGACCCATACCCCATCTACCACACCACTTTTGACGTGCTGCGTGATTATCTGCCTCGTGAGTGCACCGCATCTGAACGGAGAGCTTCACTGCATTCGACTATTGTATTCGACTCCTACCGGCGACCCCCACAATGTCAAGTGCTATCCTCCCTGACTTTACAGAAGCTCTTCGGGATAATGCAACCAGCAGGAGCCCCTCACGCGCACATACCCTAGCTGATGTTGGGGGAAGTCGCCGAGAAGCCATCCTCAGTATAGTGGAAATGCTGTTGCAGAGCGATGAAACAGCCAAACGTGAGATCCTTCTAGCTGTTCCCTTTCGATTTTCATTCACACTTCTCTCAGGAAAAGAGCAAGTACCTAGCTTCGAGGCGGACCGGGACGTACGTGAGTGGACTCTTCGCTTTAAAGCCTCAACCCCCCACCCACGCATTCATAATTAGCTTCCGTTGACGAGCACCTGCAGGGTGCAGGAGCAGATGCTTTTAATAAATTTGCTCGGTGAAGTTCCCTCAAACGCATGATCAAAGAAGGTCACTCACTCACATGGCATCCTAACATTTCCCCAGACGTATGAGTAATTTCGACACACAGGTAACCCTTATTCTCCCCCCTAGCAAGCGTTTAACTAATTGTAAGGATAGTTGCGTAATTTTGCCAACGCTGCACGCCAGTTAGGAAGTTCTGTTGCCATTTTATCCTCCGCGGTCCACCTCAGGGAGCGGTTGGCCCAGATTTTGTTCCTTTATAGAGAAAATGCTGCCGTCTTATTCCCTCGCGAGATATCCCGTGCGCCCAAGGAATCAATCATTGACCCCCAAAATACTGGAAGCCACCGCAGCCGAAAACGGCATTCCAGGGCCCCTTCTCACATTGTCAGGCCAAGCGTTAATGAAGATATTGATATTGAGGAAATCCCTGACCAGATAGACTGCTTCGCCAAAGATATTGGGACCTTCCTTGATTGCCTTAACGAGTTCCCCGAGTTCACGGATGAAGCTATGAACGCTTCTATCTTGTCCTTCGAACGGGACCTTCAGGTGAGTTGGCGTCATGATAGTCGTTCATACCCTGACCGGGACCCAACAGTACTGGGCTTCTTGCCTCAAGGAATATTCAGGTCACGGTCATTCAATATTCGCATCTCCGGGTCCTGACGTTCTCTGCCCCCAGGTCAATTTCGGACCCCAGCAGTTCAGCGCTATCTACATGAGCTGTCGATCGAAATGGGGGAGCATATAGATGGTATCACTTCTACCCTTTCGATATTCATCGAAGTTGGTACGCTGGCTTCGTTACCTATCCGTCATGTTCAACGTTCATTTTTTCTCCGTGCATAGGGGTTCCAACCATTCAGTTTGCCCAGAAGCATGGGGCGACGAATTTACTTAACCTTTCCACTCTCGCAACTCTCTTCTCCGCGATCACAGCAACAACCATGCAATTCTCGTACAACCTTGGCAATGACCCCCTCATCACTACCGTCAATAGTTTCTGGTTCGCCTCCCTCGTCTTCAGTATCGCAGCCGCTGTGAACAGTCTCCTCGGATTAACGTGGAAGCAGGCCATGTAGTAAGCTAACTATATGAACCTTAGTATTTATCTCGGCCGTTGATGACTGATTCCGTCATATCACAGTCGCTCACCAGGCTACCGCGTGCCCTGGTGGGTTCTTATCTGGATTAAGGGGTCTCCCCTCCTGTTCCTTATCATGTCTGTGGCATGCTTCTCTATCGGTCTTTGTTTCTTCACGTATGCTTCTGGCCAGGTATGAGCCTACTACTGTTCTATCTACAAATAACCGTACCTTAACTTGCGAACATCTTCAACCATCTGCTATCGCCACTGCTTCTCACAGGCTCCGGTTACTTCAACAATCACCACGGTACTCACCGCTCTAACTTCTTTTGGCCTCTGTGCAGTATCCGCATGGTTTGCCGCAGAGCGCTGGATCTTTATGCGCCACGGGGGCAAGAAATGGCTCGATGACGTTTTGATAAAAACCACTGATACCATGCTACAAAATCATGTCGGTTTTTTCCGTCAAGAGTCAGAGAAGGTCGGGCGCGTTGTGGTAGCCGCGTCTTCGGTGATTGGCCCTGTTTTCCCCGCTATTCGGACAAGGCTCGACAAGCTCGTATCTCGTTGCTCATGCATAAGCAACAGCTCGAATGATAGTGAAAACGTACTTCCAGTATCCCATGTCTACAACAGCTCGGGGACCCATTCCACCGGACATCATCCCAAGGAAGGTCCAACAAATGACCCGAATGCGTATTCACGGCGAAGACCTTCCGAAGCCGCTCTCACACCCCAGATGAACGGTATCAGCCCTATGCCCGGCGTCCCACGTTCATCCATTGGTTCCTTCGGAGAAACTCCACTGTTTGACTCAGCCAAATCCAAGCCACACCCGGCCAACAACACACTCAGCACTGGCAAACAGCGTTGGAGGGACGCACTTCATGCCGTCCGCATAAGCGCGGCTATAAGTGGTGCGAGTTCACCGCCAGTTTCCAAGGAACCTTCGAGGCGCGGGACGACTCCATCAGATGTGACGAATAAGAGGAGGGCGGAGGGCGTCATCGCGAAATCAAGACTTACAGAGTTGGTACCGAAGTTGAAGGCCCTCCAGGCGTCACAGGATTTAGCCGCACATACGGCACTGGTGAAGCATCTCCAGTTCTCACCTGACGGAAAGTATTTAGCTACATCGAGGTATGTGCCATGGGATGTTCAGGGATGTTAGCTGACGCTCTCCGCAGCTGGGATCGGACCTCGGTGATTTTCAAAGTTGGGGTATATACTCATCTATCTCTTATACGACACTTCTTGAAGCGAGTAATACTCACGTCGCCCCATCAGGATCCTTTCCTCTCCCATCGTGTGCTTGCTCATGTGAGAGGCTTCGTCGGGCAAGTTGCCTGGTGCGTTGTGTTTGCTTCTTCGGCGTCTTTGACTTCGACGTTAGTCTGTAGGTCCCCCGACGGAAAGTACCTTCTTACAAAGATGACAAGGGGAATGAAGGTGTGGACTGCTGAGGTATGTCTGCTGGATTAGAAGTCGTCGTATGTGCTTACACTGTTCCAGGATGGTGTTTGTAAAAAGACAATCGAACGTGAAGAGCCTGTGGAAGCCATTACATGGTGCCATTATGACCACAGTGCGTTTCGTTCACAGGCCATAACCTTTGTAAATACTCATCACACGACAGAGTTCCTATCTGTTGAGGGTAGCAAGGTGTATCAACTGGTAAGTCTACCTTAGTGACTTGATACATCCATGTGCTCACTGGTCCCTGGTGTATATAGGATATAACTGGAAGGGTAACCGGTGTTCTACGCACTATAGAATATGCAAGGTCTGATAAATTTCCATCTAGCAAATCAATGTGTTCGACCTTGGATCGATCAAAATACATGATGTCGCTGTAACCCCGGATGATAGGCGTGCACTCGCAGTTGGTCCTCTTCTCCGGTCCCCAGGTGGCTTGCTTCCAAGTAAATCCCGGGCAGAGAAGCGCTTGATAGGTGTGCATGAAACATCATCCATAACGTGCACTTAAAATCTAACGTCATCAATAGTTTTTAACATGGAGCTCCAACAAATCGAGTAGTAGGTTCTCCCTGAGGATCGTTTTAGACACTGACGAGGCTAACACTCATCGGCAGTCAAGTCCCGGTTCTCAATGACGTTCGCGATATTACATTGGCCGAAACGATTGGGACTGGATTGGTAGCTTTGATCAGTTACGAAAACAAGGCGGCTCCACAGCTTTGGAAACTGGAGATTGTAAAGGATAGGGAGAATGGACGTGAATCATCTCGGTTGACATTAAGGTGCATAGTTTACTTTGAGAACGTCTTGGCAACCCCTCTAACGGTGTATGGATGATCATAGACACACCTATATGCCCAAATCTGCTGTCGATTTTGCTGGACCCAGCTACTTCGGTGGAAGGAATCACGAACTCGTGTTATGCGCTGGCAAGAGTACGTGCTTTATTACTTCGTTTCTCAGACTACTGGAACAAAAACCAACCCAATTTCAAAGCTGGCGATATCTTTATCTGGGACACCGAGTCTGGTGCACTTCTCCACCATATTCACGCGCAAGCTCATGGCGGCGACCTGACCTGCATCGCATGGAATCACGCTATGACCAACCCATTCATGTTTGCGTCGGGAAGCCACGACGGTACAGTGCGCATCTGGACCAAGCCACCAACCGAACTGGATATAATTCCCGTAGATGAGCCCGCTAGAGACCATGCGTGCCATTACGAAGATGCCCTCTCTGAACATGACCAAATGAGCCGAGCGAATAGCATCCACGACGACCTTGATTTGGACTTCCCAGTGAGTTCTCAAGATGGGGTCCGGGATCTGGGCACCATGTTATTAGAGAGGTGGCGAGCGTAACAACTTAAGTGGTTGCTTGGGTTCCCCTATGTTTTGTTGACATGATCAATCTTATCTACACCTCTCCATTTTTGGGAATGGGCGACGTACCACATGTTTTTGCTGTTAATTTCAGTGCTATGATGATATATGTGTAATTTAGAGACCTTAATTAGTGTTTGTTGAGGTTGAACCCAGCCCGAAACAAACGAGGGAGTCCGGGAGTTAGAGCATAACCAATATTCTGTTATCCTCGAGAGCACTATCAGGTGACGCCTAACACCTCATGGCAATAGACCTTGCACTTTTGAGTAGTGCGTAGCTCCCACTTTAGTTTCAATTCATACCTCTGGATCAGTACGGGCTGAGTGCCTCAGACACCTCACGCTGAGCTTCAGCCCGTGACTCGACAGCGGTAAAACAGCGTTGAGTTGATGCAGATCAATCGATCAACTTATGGCGATGGGCTATTTATGTTTTTTCTTTTGTATGCCCTAGGGATGGCTTTCAAGTGACTCTTGTTTCGTGTATTTCGCGGGGGGACACATTCTTGCCATCGGAAAACAAGCACAAGTCGGTATTTGGACTTTTATACCGTATATCATGTATCAGGTCAATAAAACCTTCTCTTCGCATGTACATGTTCCAGTTTTGCGTGATAAATTCGGGATGTAAGAATTGCAAGTCTATTGACAAAGCGTAAGCAAATTATGAAATACCAGTATTTCGATGATATACAATGATTAAATCACTAGTCACTAGTCACTGCAACCAACACCATTGCCGGTGGCCACCCTCGCCGTCCTCCAGAGTGACACCCGCGTCCTATGTAATATCCTTCATGCTTTTTATGGCCGATTAGAGGCGGGGAGGTGCATGAGGTTTATACATGGGGTTTATCCACTGCACACCATAATAATCGCACATAACTATGTAACCGACAAAAAACAAATAAGAAAATGCTATACCAAAGGCCAACGTCCTTATAGCCCGAGCCGCTACAGGTAGCTCGAATGGTCGCCCCGCTTCTACGTCAATTTGACGTTCTGGTGATAGACCGTCCGAGATGGCACATTTTTCCGTATTTGACACCTCAGTCAGAGTGTGATCTTCATATGAAGGGTCAAACCGTCGCATGAGTGCTGTATTGAGGCTGCGTAATGCTTTCTGATGAGCAAGAGACTTGTGGGACCACCCCTTCTCTCTGCTCAATCGATTAAACTGTCTGGCTGGAGTCTCCTTATGGTCATAGACGAAGTCCGAAAATCCCTCGAAAAAGGCTTGGACTGGGTCTATCCATGGCGCTGTTGTGGATTCCTCGGGAGGGCTATGAGAGGAGAATCAGTGTATAGTCTTACTGTTGCAGCGGATAGAAGTTACACTAATCCATTCACCGAGACGCTGGCGCCCGTTGTATCCTTGTCAGAGACTTTTGTGATATGGTGACCTTGCGGCTTCATGCTCTGAGGATGTTGGGTGTGTTCATCGCCTCCCCTGGGGGTTGCTGGTTTATATAGTCTGACAGACATGTGAAATTTTCATTTCTACCAACTATAGTCGCTTGCGCGAGTGCCTGTATATGTGTTCAATGCAGTGTTCCACAGCCAGAAAAATTTACGAGATGATCCAGGGATTATCATATATTTATAACGTTCTCATACGGATTCTTTCAGCCGTATAAGGGCAGCTAATGCCCCTCAGAGTCCTATGATAATCATTTCTGCAGCACAATCGACAGTGGTCGGTCCAATTCAACAATCGCCTTCAATTACGAAACTCAAGTTCTAGAGTCACACGATCTCGGGACCTCGGCAACAATTGGCCCGGACATGGTGGAGCTGACGATGCGGTGATGCTGTCACTACAGGTGTCCAAAGGCAGTGTCTATCTCAACACCTATATGATAAGAAATCTAAACAATGATCCAGGTAACCTTCTCGACAATGCCATCATCCTCGCTCGCAAAAACGGTAAAACCGGGCAACGAAAGCCCGACGTTGTATGTACCAGGATTAGTGAAGAAGTCAACGATGGGAGCTGTCACGTTTTTCCCGTCATCTATAAATAGCCTGGTAAGCAATCACTGCCGGGCCGAGAGCTGCAAACTCGTACAAGTAATGAAGGCGCTGCGGCGACAGATGGGGTTTCTGTGATATATGTTTAGCTCAGATCGGGTCTGGCAAGGGGACCTATAACGCACTTATTGGGATTCGTGGTTGCGCCACTGTGGAGTCGTCTGTCAACCTCATGTTACACAGTCGATAAGGATGGGCGTACGGAAATTTATTGAAAACCTGCGCCGAAACAGAAGCGACGAGTTGGGATGATGTGTTGGTGAAACCACATGCCCCAGGCCCAGGGTTGAAGATGAACACTCCAAGAACCAGTTAACAATGCCATATCTCGGAGCACCGCACAATGAGGGGGGACATACAGGTACCACTGTACTGTGTTGGCGGCTTTGCCTGATGCGTATTCTGTCCTTGTGCACCGGCGAATGCACCAAGGATCGAGATTGCAGAGACGAGGCTGGGTAGTAGTTGCATTTTGAACTTGAGAAGAGGTGGGCTCCCCTCCTGGCTTTTATCCTAACCCCGAGTTATGCGAAGTTAATCCAAGACTGCAAGAGGACTTCTAGAACGAGGAGTGGAGATGAAGTAAAACTGGGAATAGAAACAACAAGTACCGATATGGACTGTATATTGCGGGATGCACTGTTGAGCATATTGGTAATTACCGTTGAGTGGTCTTCTCAATAGCTTCTGGGATGTATATTACTCTTCGTGTTAGTAACATGATGGATTCTTCTATATTGCGGTCTGCCTACGCCGCATCGTTTTAGGAACAAAGCTGACACCACCCGCGATATCTTGCCAAGTTATGTACAACATATTATTACTTTTATAATCTTTTTGTTTTACAGGTTAACGTACAATAGTATAGAATACTAAGGAGCAGGAAACGTAGTCAACGTTATGTCCATGGAGGCATACATAGAGTCCAATAAATTAAACGGTGCCTGAAAGAAAAAAAGCTCATTAACGAAGGTGGTGTCCTGGGACCCTACAAGCGCCTCACGGCAACAGCAGTCATCAATAGCACTGCGGGAAATAGGTGGAGAAGAGTTCGTGATGCTAGGCTTTGCTCAAGAGGGCGGGTCGAATCGAAGCAACCGGTAATGGCACTGTCACATAATCTGACTGGCTAGCATAAGAGTCTGAACGACTCCGAAGGCTACCATCCTCCAGCAATGCCTCCTTGACAACCTCCATAGGGCCATTATGGGTTACTTTCTGTTTCTTAGAACGATAGCGACGCCCATATGGTCGGGTATCTTTGTGAATCGACGCGACAGATTTGATGGACCCTGTTCGTTCAATGTGGGATACCTGGCTGCTCGCACGTACGAGACCGTCCGGGTTGCGCTGCGCACGCGCTTTGAGGAGGTTACCAACAAGCTGGGTATCAGTTCGTTGCACTCCGTCCCCAGGTACAGTTTCCTGTGAGAGCTCCTGAGATAGAGGTAGATGGAGGTATGTGACTGTGGGAGAACTCGGTGGAGACTCCGCAGTCTGTTGAGAGTAGAGTGATGACGCGGAAGAACAACTGGATATAGATGATTCCTCAGCAACCGCAGCATAGTTCTGTGATCGTGAGTATGAATGAACAGATCGGCTAGCAGGTATAATCAGAGGTGGTAAAGGGGGAAGTGGTGGACGTTCAGCAGAAGTCGATTGGTGTTGGTAATCGCTGGGTGTCTTCACATCAGGTCCATGGGGGAGACAAAAGGATGAAGGGGTTGGTGAAAAAGAGGCAGCAGGGATGAAGGTTTGTGATGAAGGAAGATGGTAGAGTCCTGCCGGGTTATCGGAAAGGATATCGCGATTATCGTGAACAGTCTCATCAGTGGGTCTACGGGGTGGCGGGTGGTCCTTCTCTCCCAAGTCCCAATTGATCCTTATCGCGTTAACTAGCAGCGGATCTATACTCGCATCGGAGGCATTTGCCTTGTGAGTTCGTTTATCTTGGGCAGTGATGCGGTAATGGGACTCGTTCTGTGTGCGTCTCCGCCTTCGAATGAAAATAATTAAGAGTACGACGGCGCCAAGGATGACAGCGGCTGCGATAGGTATGACGATTGCGAGTGCAACCTCGCTACCTTTGGCGCCGGGCTCGGATGTTCGTTCTGAAGAAGGGGCCATCGGGGAGGGGGGGAAAGAACAGGGCGTCAGGTCAAGGTGCGGTCATAATATGCCTCTAATTTCGCGCAGGGTCCGTATTTATGGGTTGCTTCAGCACAGCTCATTATACATATCGGTGACACCGGTGGCTGAAACTATTTTGACAGACGCGGCCGTGCAGGTACACGTGACTCATCGGAAATAGTCTCACAATTAGGCCTTCGTTTCGCGGTTTCCGGAATCCGCCGCGTGCGAGCATTCTGGACGCTAAAAAAAAGTACAATGGTGAGCACCGCCCAGTAGCAGTTCAAGAAACGAGAGTAAGAGGAGAGTAGGAGCAGTTTGGACTCGCATTAATTGGGCCCAAGCGATAGAGATCGGACGTGAGAGTATGCAGTGCAAGGATTCCGAAATGTCTACTCCTGACGAGATTTCTATCGATATTTGTGCTGGGCAGGTGCCGTGGAGCCTGGTCTGTATGTGCAGGGGTAGATGGGTGAATCAGGTGCTGGGGGGGTTGGGGGTTGTGGTGTAAGATGTGCCTAGCCATGACCTAATCAATTTCCACACGGCCGGCACTCCCCGCGCGCTCCGCCTCTACACTTACCCCTCTTACATTTCAAAAACAGGGAGGTCTCGAGGAATTCGAAGTATGCCAGTGGTACGTGTCAGGCTATTCAGTAGTAATATCATGTGGGATCTTACATTTCGGCGGCAGAACCCCGTTTGCCAGGTTGAGGGTGAGAATGAGAGTAATTGTGTCGGGACGTCGCTGATATGGCCCCAGCTTGTGATTTGCAGTCCTGTTTGACCAAACACACATATACACCCGAGAAGTGCGACCATGCATTGCGTCGACTCTATGAGTGTTGTCAGAGGCTTTACGATTCAACGGGCGGAGAATCCACAGTCTGTCCAAAGCCATTTGTCGTTAAACGGTGGTTAAAGGACCATCCAATCAAGTAGATATGTGACTATATAAACGGACTTAGGTTGATTACTGAAGCCAAATGATGTAAAGAAAGATACATTGAAAGCATCGAGGATAGCAAAGTGATAGCAGTACAGCACTATTGTACAGAGAATTTAACACTACGACAGCAAACATTACCTGACAGCAACAGAGTCCAAATATAACATAATGGGCATAAAGCATACTGGGCATAGAGGTGGGCGCATAGCGGGGAGGTTATTAAAAGACATGGATGACGAACTGGTCAATCAGCCAAATGAAGCAGAGGACGAGGCAAGCCAACACGATAGCGCCCCAGTCCTTGGCGAAATTCCTTCTCCTTTCTTCGAGATAGTCCAGCCATGATGTTGCCAAAGTTCCTTCCGCGTCTTGATAATATCTCTGAGAAACAGCGTCAGAGATACCGAGCCATGCACCATAGCTGAGGACTCGCTCGTACATGGCATCGATTTCCCTCTTCAAATCAACCAGTCGGTGTGCGACACGATTTCGAAGCATCACCATATGATCGTACCATGCCGGAACAGGGACGCACTGGCCTGGACCATACCCTCCACAAACGAACAAGCGGTAAAGGCCGAAGAGGGAGAGGAAATATAGGTCCAAGCAAAAGAGCCGAACCACTCGCTTTACCATAGTTTGACGCGTTGCGGGATGCTCTGTATTGTAGACGCTCAAACTTAAACCAATTGGCAAACAAGAGAACCTCATACCGGTGATAAAAATATGTCGATCAATAGATAAGTCCCGAACAGCGAGAGCAGAAAGCCGGTTAGGGTCCCCAGGTATAAATATCTTCCACCTCAAGGGATGAATGATCTAGAGAGTTTCAGCACAATGTGAGACTGGGAACGAGGAAGAATCATACTGTGACAGATTCTAAGCCCCACATCTTCTGTACACGAAGTAAATCCAAAGAACCCCCTGGTTCAAGCGGAATGTCAGCGGACATTTGAGCTTTCGGCCGTGAAGCTTTTAGTTCGTTGAGCGACCACCAGAACAACAACCGTACATGTCTAAAATGCCCTCAGGTAAATCACAGCATCGTTAGAAAGGAGTAGAACTCACCCCGGAGGGGGTTGCCGTAGACTCGTGCCATATTGCAAGTGAGGTAAAAGGAGTTGATGCACCCGACTCGTGTGGTGATCCTCACGAATATGCTCCTCTGGACTCTTCCACCAGATTGAGGGTTTTAGGAAACAGGGTTGGGGCTCGACAAGAGGAAGGGGTAGGTCAAGTTTCGAGCGAGCGGTAGACGACTTGGCCATCATTGTCACAGTCATTGATGGACCTCAGGCCGCGAGGTTGAGTCATTTTTCCCTTTCTGCATATTATACTAGTCTCGTGCGGCGCTTAAGAACAACGGTCGTGGGGTACGTTGAAGAAGCCGCCATTGGATTATAAGGTCGCAGCGAAAATACAAGGTGTTGCTTGAAATTTGAATGTGCAGATCATAAGGTTGCTAGAGGAGTAAACGGCGCATAGCGACCGCATTTCCCAAAACTAGAAAGCATACATGAAGGACACACCAACGACAGAGCTGAGTTCTTGTTACAAGTTTAGGCAGTATTGTCTTATATTCGCGACGCGTTCGTGTTGATTGTTCTTGTTGTTATGAGTTTGCCAGTCAGGCTGATGGCTGTCGTGGGACCAACAAACTGAATCAGGCCTATTCAGATCTGATGACAACTTAACTCGGCAGTACTTCCGGCACCCTCCCTCCCAGCCAATTCATGTCGAGTAGAGTTTGTGATTGGCGGACTATATGAATAGAACCGGTGTAATTGAACATTCTCGATAGGGGGCCTGGCGCAAATGATCATCTTGGGGAACTTACTAGGGGTGATGAAACAACTATTAACGTTAATCAGCGCATATTCGCATGATTGTATGAGATGAAATATGTTTTGTTTCGGATAGTCAATTTCACATACAAGCCTCCGAAATATCTGAGCAATGCCCACCGCTCCTGACCTAAAATAACGGGCTGTTAGATAGATACACGAATTATTTCAAGACCAGTTCCAAAAACACGCCTCCGGATCAGGGTCACACAAACCCATGTCCTGGAAACTACCTAATTAGGTGTGCCGCAATAGCATCGGGAAGATGCTATCGTTTTGAATAGCCTCGTTGATAGCGAGAAGATGGATTAGGCCCCATGACATTCGTGGTCACTCATCTTGATTATAATCATACAAATATGTAAGATTAATAGTCACCTCGTCATCCCTACGCTAGGATCATCGATAACCATCCAAATACACTAGGGACTAAACACTCTATTGAGGATGAAGTTCAATTACTCTATGGCTTTATTTCTATATTCTACCCATCGTAAAATCCTACCAGGTCTTCCCCCCTGCTCGACATGAGTCGGCTGGGAAGGAATAATGCTAAAGATAGTAGAGCGTGCTCCCAGGCACTGCATCACACAGCACCTTGCTCATCAGAGAACTGCAATCCCTGTGCAGCTTGCTTGGGCCCTTCGGAAACCCGTCATGGATCACCTTGAGGACACCGACAATCCGCACCACGACCACTCTCTGAATGATCATGCAAGACAACACCCAAGTTCATCTACTAGCGCACTCACCATATCTCACGCTCCCATAACGCAAGGCCCCCCACCTGCTTGCGAGATACCCGGCAAATTTCACAATTCCCACCACTTTGTTGTAAACTATCCAGTGTTTAACGATGTGACATACAACCCCGAAACTTGTGGGTCAACCCATCCAACTGATTTGGACCGATGAACTAACATCGTATAGTTATGGAGAAACTCGAGAAGCGTACGATACCAGGTGCTGAGTATGACTCATCAGAGCGCGATCCTCCACCACGATGTCATCCAGGAACCCGACTCCAGATTGTGGAACAGGCGCAGGAACTATTTGATGATTTTCGTGACGGAAAGCGACTCCTCTGGATCGTCGGACCTGCAGGGGTGGGCAAGTCAGCCGTCGTGCAGACACTAGCCGAGAATGCCTCTACTCCCTCATCCAAAGTGATGTTGGGCGCATCCCTATTCTTTTCAGTGAACGGACGCGACGACGCATCTAAAGCCATCCCCACCCTTGTCTATCAAATCGCTGTCAAGCACCATCCATACCGCCAGTTCATTCACAACGAGATCGCTAACGACCCAAAGCTACCTACAAAATCAATCCAGACGCAATTCAGGAAATTTTTCATTGAACCCTTCGTCGATCACGACATATACCACGAGCCAAAGCCACTGTTGGTTCTCATAGATGGATTGGATGAATGTGTGGACAAAGAGAAGCAGTGTGAATTGATTTCCCTCATCTCTTACTTTTCCGTGGCGTATCCCGATGTCCCTTTGGTTTGGGTCATTTCCTGTCGCCCAGAACCTCACATAACCACTACGTTCTCACGGCCGAGCATTGCGCCGAGCTTCACAAAACAAGAGATCATAGTTGACTCCGATCAAGCTCGCGTCGATGTAGAGCGTTACCTCCGTGATGAATTGGGGAAAATTCGTGCAAAGTACTCTGCTCTCAGCTTTGGGATCCGGTGGCCAATGGAACATGACTTTTTGAAGCTTTCTGCTGCTTCAGATGGACTTTTTGTTTTTGCTTCCATTGCCACCAGGTTTATTGACGATCCAAACCACGGGAATCCAGCAGTTCGGCTGAAGCAGCTACTCGATTTGATCGATGACATTCCAACCCTACCACCAAGGCAATCTCATACACAGCCTATGGCTAAGCTGGATGTACTGTACGCTCGTATATTATCCCAGGTTCCAGAGGATCTCTTACCTGAGACGAGGAAACTACTGTTGCTGCTCCTGATGCTGATGACGCGGCGGCAGTTTGATTATCTTGGTTTGCCCTGGGTCTGTAATTGGCTCGGTGTGACGCCAGATGTTGTGTACGGGGCTCTGCATCACCTGCACTCAGTCCTTGACATACCTTCGCCGGAGGTTGCTTGTGACAGCTCCCGGCACCTTCGGGCATTTCACAAATCGTTTTTGGATTACCTCGGGGATTTCACGAGATCGGGGATGTTTGCGGAATTTCATCGAGAGGGCACAAAACTTGATATTGAGTGTATGGAGAGAATTTTCATTGAGGTATCAGAAAGTATGTTTCAGCTTTATTCTGTCAGTATAGGCACTAAAATACTTGATGGTTTTGATCCTAAGAACATACACACCATCCCCTGAACGCCGCCGCTTGTATTTCAGTTTTCTGGAGTTATGGGTCTTCTCAATGTGTTGACGACCAAAAGTGCTTAATTCAGGAAGCACAGGAGAAGACATATAATCGAGCTATGGAAAGATTCTGCCTCCACTTCCAGCGCAAAGAGGCAGTTCAGTTCCGCTATTGGAAGCTCTTTGACATGACCTCCTATCTTGGCCACCACGAGGACGAAAGGTTTGAAGACGTCCGTGAGATGATAACTGTGAGTCTTCCGCTAAGTGCATTGTGTTGAAGTCTCATTGCATTGTGTTTTCAGGATGACGAAAGGCGTTACGAACTCCTGCAACATAGCGTCCTCAGTAAAATACCAATCGTGACGCTCGACGCGAGCCGCATTTCAGGTTCCTTTTCCTCGGCTGTATTGTGTAAGTACGAATGTTTGAGAGCCGAATATCCTCAATTTAGAGGTGAATTGGTGGGTGCTTCGCATGTGGTAAGCTAGGCCCCATAACAATTCAAATTCGGGTTTATTGATCAAGTATGCGCGCCGCAGGCTTGGTATTTGTTCGATGATACCGGCGACTACTTCCCCAGAAAATGGGTAGGAAGGCCAAAACCTGAGTTCATTGCAAACGTCATTTATCAAGGACAGCTGGATTCTCCGAATCACCTCGTTACTGCGTATACCGACATTAGAGGGTTGGGCTGGGTGCTTTATGAGTTCCCCGACCTGACGGATAAACGAGGCCGGTGGAGCTTCACTTTTCCGTACCTGTTTCTGCCTGCAGCGAGTGTGTAGGTGCGTACAATATCTTTTATCATGCGAATATCACTCATAATTTGATTTGCATGATTAGTTCTAGCATAGTCGGCACATACTTTGAAGACGGAAACTGCATGTATATAGTCAACAGCATGGGCAGGGCTATAGGTGCCGGTGTATTTTTCTCCGAACGGGTGTTAAATGGTTACAAACGCCGACAGTATGAGATTATTGATTAGATTCATTTTTGTTGACCGAACAGCACCTGATAACTACAACCCCCCTTCGGTCGTAAAATTAGTCCAAGCCTCCATCAATCCATCTGTAGTCTTCGTACTGACTGCCCAGGCAGGCAGATAGCTGAGAATCTCTTCATACGCCGGGATCGTCGTCGAATTCGTCAGTTCCATACCCACCATTCCGGATGTATATTCCGCCCATTCACATGCTACACGTCCACTCAAACCCGCAGTTGCGCCAACTCCATCGTTCACATCCCAAGTAACAGCAACGGTGAAGTTCCGATCCCACGTACGACTCCAAAGCCACAAACCCATCAAACCAGTAGAAGGTATTTCGTACCCTGCTTGGGTGCGCCGACCAGATGGTGATTGGGTCCCGTCTGCGTTGAGGGTGTAGACATCGTATGCTTTTATAGCTCTATTATCGAAGTAGAGTCGACATGCACGCGTATCCCGGCCAGACACGGTGATCAAGGCGCTCGTAGTATTCAGTCTGGAGGCGGTGAAGGTAAACCATGGTGTCTGAGCGTCGAGTCCGCCTGGAGATGGTATGAGGGCCGTCTCCCAGCGACATGTTGATGTTCCACTGCGACTTCCGTCGGGGGTGCATTGAACGTTAGCGTTCGGCGTCCAGGATGATGGCAGTTGCGATACGACGTGGAATTGAATGTAATCAGGGACGCCGGTCAATGAGGAGATGGCGTGGACGACGCGCTGTGATGGCGGATTTCCGGGAGTGAGTTGGATTTCTACTGATTGTTGGAAGAAGACCTTGAGCGGGGCGTCCTGGCTGAAAGGGAACGCCGACCAATTATAGATCGTTGCAATCGAAAAGATCAAGAAGCCAAGGATGATAACCGAACGATGAATTTTGAAAGCGAAGGGCGTGAGGGGCAGTGCAGTCAGGAGAGATAGCGCCGCGGAACCAGCATATACTAACCTGGAGAATCAGATACTATCCATTTAACGACGTATTAGTACAACTCACCAATCACAGGGCTGCTTCCATCTGACAGGGTCTGACTGAGAGCAGCTAAGAAGAGGAGAAGGAGATGAGAGACTAGGATCACTGGGATCACTACGAGCAGGAGGAGTTGCAGAATCCACCATCCTGCACTTCCAGCCTCCTGTTGTTGTTCTAATAGAGGTTTGCGTACAAGTAGTGGCGTCTGCTCGTGCGGCTTTGGTTTTTTTACAGGATCCGTTTTCTGATTCGTGACCGAAGGAGCGCCGTGTGAGGAAGAAGGAAGTGTGGGGTGGTCCTGAAGCCCGTGTTCCTCCTCCGAGCTTGAACTTATCGGTGTAGGTCCTCTTTGAGACTGTGCAAGCTTCCAGTATCTTAGTGTCCGCTCCGTCGACCCGGTGATTGCAGCAAGGAATGTGAAGATATACCATCCTGTCAGGAAGTAAGTTCCACCGATCTGGAATTTATTCAGTATCACAGTTCCGATGACGAGGAGTATCCAGGCTAGAATGTAGAGCTGATATATCATAGTCAAACGTTGCTGATTTGAATAAGGCGGCCCGCCGGTTCCAAACGGAACATGAGTGAAGAAGACGACAAGGAGGGATGGCAGTGTGAGCATCGAGATTAAAACGACGTATGGTTGACTATGGACAATCTAATGAGGCATTGAGTGAAACTGTTTTCAAAAAAAGAGGGGACCAGATATACGCACGTAGCGGTTTGCGTTCAGGATGGTGGCCACCAATATGACCTGGAAAACTATCCCGAAAATGAATATCGCCCAGAACTTCCCCCACCACCAGCTCCAAATCCAGAACCCCGTACCCGTCTGGCTCGTAAACTTCCACGTGGATAAGTGCTGGATCAGGCTCAACAGATAAGCCCTTCCTTGCTGACCACGAGAAATCGCGGAACTTGGTGACTTGTAGTCGGGAATGTGATGAAGTAAGAGCAGTATAAGGGGTCCGACGATTAACATGACTACATCGAAGATGAATAACCCCCGCTGTGTAAATACAACGAGTGAGCGTCCGAACACTATCTGATGTCAAATTTATGTCCATTTAGAGCACTACATCATGCTTACAGTCGAAGTAGACTGGTGGTTGCGGTCTGCCATTTCCTACATGCGTCCCGGCATCGTTCAGGAGGGAAATCCCAGCTCCCCGAACCGTCTCCAACATGGCCCAGATCGAATCTCTTCCACCATCTGCGCTGGGAACAGAATCGAATCGCGTGTGATATTTGCTTCGTCGTTGGTAGAATGCAAAGTCAATCCCCTCCATTGCAGTGTCTGAGCCTAGACCTTTCGCATAAACCTCGAAATCGGTTCCAGATCTGATAACACCACGCGCAAAGGCATCTGCAGACAATACATTTCCATGTGGTCGTGATACAGCCGTATTCTTGAAAGAACGGACCGGAGCGAGAGACGTCGCTCGGAAGAGTAGTGGACGGCTAAAGTTGATAGTAAGACATATGTCATAAATACTGGAAGCAGAAACGAACCCTCCAGCACCAGCTCCTTCAAGGTTGATGAATGTATCCGGTATCGTCGACCACGGGTGTTCCAACAGCCTGCAGGGCTGACTTAAGCCGCATAAGAAGAAATTGATAATTAAATTCTACGCACAGATGAGCGCCATGAAGCCCGTCTTCCTCTCCATTGTTGATGTTGAAGATCGCCGTCCTTTGCGTACGGGCCTTGGTGGATAAATATTCCACCATTGTCATAAGACAGACTACACCAATCGCATCATCTGTCGCACCCGGTCCAGTTGATACTGAATCTAAGTGAGCAGAACTACAGATAAATCAGACGGGAACCATTTCCCCAAAAATAAAACAGCTCACAATAACACCCCTCCGCGTGTCGCGAGCTCGGGATCTGTGCCGTCGACTTTGATGAGGATATTCATGCCTTCGAAACTAGTAGCGACATTGTCGTCTGCCCATGTGGCATTAGAACCGATATCCTCTACGACGTGGGCGTATGGTATGTTTTGTGTGACGTTCTGCAATCTGCTGAGGACGTAGGCTCTAACATCGTCATTGGCGTGTGAGAGAACAGGACGTGGACGGGCGGCTATCTGCTTAGCGTTCGTTCATTTAATTCGTCAGAATTCCGGACCTTCGGAAGCTCCTTCTACTTCCGCTTACCCGATGCAGGTCCCTATATGCTTGCTCAAGATTCAGCTCGCCACTGTCCTTCGGCGCGTGTGATACGGAATCGGACACGATTACACCAACAAAGACCACGAAATAAACGAGGATCAAGCAGGTTGTGACCGCGTTGGTACGGAACCCAAACACACTGTAGAGGAGCTGCGACAGCAACATTAGAGGTGTCAGAGAATCATGGGGGGAGGCAAGTAATTGTATTTTGGTGCAGCAGTCTTATATGGTGTGTGGGTGTTGCAACGTTGGGGTGTTGACATCTGATCGGTTCTCGTGAACCTGTTGGAACCTGGGATCTGGGAGCCTTTTTCTCTTCGGTTCTTTGACACCAATCCTGCATCAATCCTTTATTATTCTTGATTACCGAGAACCGGAACCCATGTGCTGAATGATTTGCCTAGTTTGAAGATTTTGTTGAAGGTGCTGAACTTCATGGGACGCCCGGCACCTGAGCGGCCACTGGATTTCAGACGACAACCGGCCCTCAGTCGCCAAGCCCTTGTTCATGATCTAGGACACGGATCCTGTCCTGGCATTTAAGTGCCAGGTTTGGTATAAATCTGCTCCTAAAATAGCTTATCGGAAGACATCATGTGCTTCAAGGCGCTTCAAGATTGGCTTCTGATGAACCAAGGGAGCCAATAAACTAGTTCATTAAAAACTTCACTGTTTCCATCAGGCACTATGGACTGTAACCTGTATAGGATTGGTGTAGATGTTGGAGGTATGTGTTCTAGCTCTCTCTTAGACTGAGGTGTGATTTGATGTTTGTCTGGTAGGAACGAACACGGATAGTGTCCTCATAGATATAACCAAATCTAACGATCCTCAGACCCGAGGCGTTGTGGCTTCGTATAAACATGTCACCACGCCCGATGTCACGACTGGTATCGAAGTAGCCGTCCAGAAGGTATTGGAGAAGGCAGGCGCCATGGACAAGCTTGAGGAGATCCTGAGTCTGACAATCGGGACGACAGTACGTTGCGGCTGTGATTTCCGTACAAGTTAGAGCTGATGATTTGAATATTTGAAGCATTTCATCAACGCTGTGGTGCAATCCGATGCCACCAAATTGGCAAAAGTAGCTGTGATCCGGTTGGCTGCACCATATACGATGGAATGCCCGCCTGTGAGGTTGTCTTCGATCGTGTACTGATGAAGCCACTGAATGGAGAACAGTTCATAGATTTCCCGGAACACCTCAAACGAATCGTTTGCGGACATACGGCTATCCTGAAGGGAGGTCTCCAAATGTATACGTTGGTTTCAGGCTCCCCGTCCCTAGCTAATGTCTGATCTTATTCAGTAATGGAGGACTCGTGAATGAGCTTGATGAAGACGAACTCGTTCATGAAGCCAACATCATAAAACAGAAAAACCTAAAGAACATCGTGATCGTTGGGATTTGTGGGTGTTTAGTTCCCATTTTCACACTACTCACGCTTATCATTCATCATCAGATTCACCATTAGACACTTCCGGTATACAAGAATACAAAGCCCGTACAATACTCCAGCGTGAACTTGGAAATAACGTCAACATCGTATGCTCGCGCGATGGTGAGTCGCTCTCCTTCCTTTTCCCTGGTTTTCTCAGATTCACATTCTCCTGATTCTCTGAACCACAGTCGCACAAATCGGCTTGCTTGAACGTGAAAATGCATCTATCCTCAACGCGTCAATCCGGCCTTTCGCATGTCGTACGGTATCCAGCTTCCAGAACGCAATGAAAAGGCTCGGACTCAAATGTCCCTTATACCTGACCCAGAATGACGGGACGCTGATTAGTGCAAGTGAGGCTGCGAGGTTGCCGGTCAGAACTTTTAGTTCCGGAGCGACGAATTCGATGAGGGGTGCAGGGTATTTAGTTGGTCTTGGTCTTCCAGGTGGGGGCAAGGGTGAGGATGTGAGGGACGACGGAGAGGGAGGATCGGCGACGACGAGCGGGCGGAGTGTGATCGTGGTTGATGTTGGAGGAACCACGACAGATGTCGGCGTCGTGCTTCCGAGTGGGTATCCGAGGCTTGCTGGAGCCTTTGTCGAAAGTGAGCGTCAACCAACTTATGCATGGCTGAGTGGCTGAATGTGTTCTAGTCGCTGGTGTTAGGACTAAGTAAGTATTTGTATTGCATGGTATGCAACTAAGATGAACTTTTGAGCAGCTTCTCGATGCCGGATGTATATTCCATTGGACTCGGAGGTGGCTCTCGTGTGCGCATGCAAGACGGAGAACGTGTCACTGTTGGACCAGATTCTGTTGGGAATCGCGTTGGTGTTCCTCCATTCCTTCGCCTACCGATACTCATTATTCCCTTAGCTTGAACAAGATGCGAAAGTATTCGGCGGATCAACGATCACAGCAACGGATCTCATCGTACGCGCGAAAAATCTCAGGGATATCGGAGATATGAGTAAGGTAGCAAACATTTCCGAAAAATTAGCCAAGGGAGGACAGAAGGCGATTTATAAACTATTGAGCGTAAGTCTCACTAGTGACAATTTTGTGGCCGTTGTGCTAATGGCCTATGAAGACCGCAATTGATAGAATGAAAACTTCCCCCGAGGATATCGATGTCCTCCTCGTTGGCGGTGGTTCAATCATCTGTCCGGACTCGCTGCGAGGCGTCAGCCGGATTACGTATGCCCTCTCGCCCATCCAAGTAGCCTTTCCAGAATAACCCAGTCCCATAGCCAACCACCGTTCCATGACGTAGCAAATGCAGTCGGGGCCGCGATTGCCAACATTTCGGGAGAGATTGATACAGTGCTCATCCCTCCCACTGCAAATCCAACAGAAGAACAAACGAGGGAGTTGGTGGAGGGCGTGAAGAGGCGTGCGGTGGGTAAGGCTGCGGAGAGGGGTGCGAAGGAGGAGACGGTGAGGATTGTGAGGGTTGAGGTTGTACCGTTGGCCTATGTGGCTAATGGAGCTATGAGAGTCAGAGTGGGGGCGGTTGGAGAGCTGGGCGTCGGGAGGGAAGAAGAGGTGGAAGGGTATGAGGAGGTGGGGGAGGACGAGGGAGAGGAGGTGGACGCTGGATTTGAAGGAGGAGTAGATATCGCTATGGATGAGGGTGTGGGTCGGGGGACTGAGGACGAAGTCGTGGATTATGAGGTGTATGAACCAAAGGTTGCAGGTGATGAGTGGATTCTGTCAGAAACGGATCTTCGTACGTCTTCCTGTTCGCCCTTGAGTAGATTAATGAGAGCGCGGTGCAGTATTTGTTATGGAAGGATGCGGCATCCTTGGAACCGTACGTTCTCTTTCTCTTTTCTTATTGCGCCAATATACTGATGGAGGATAGGGTGGTGGAGGTTCACCGTATCCTACCTATCTCATCTGTCGACAAATTCTGCGTAGCGGTGGTATCATACGTGTAGTGGATCATGGTTCCCTCCCTTCGGACGGATTACTTGCGCGGGGAGGTACGTCTGTCACTCCTCACATGAATGTCTTCTCATACATATATTGTAACTATCGTATCGGTTAGCATTTATGGGCTCACCATCAGTCGGCGCTGAACGCCTGCGCGACCCAACACATGTCATGCAAGGCGCAAGAGAGCTTGCCAAATATTGTGGAAATGTGGAATTTGTGGCGACTTTTAGTGATGAGATTGGGGGCTCAAATGGGTTACAGGCGTTGGCTATGTCAAGGTGTGTGGCGCCAGTTGTTTAGTTCGGGTGTCCGGTGCTGAAACCCGTCTGTGATTTGTGATAGTTATATGGGATTGCCGGCCTTTGACGGGGATCTGATGGGTCGAGGTAAGCTTTGACCCCTACATGGTTTCAGATCTGGAGATTGATGGTGGAGGGTAGCGTACCCGAGGGTGAACCAGATTACTGCTTGTATGCGCTAAGCTGCTTTTGCGGAATTGATACTAACATAATCTAGCGGTGTACAATCGCCCAAATGCGTACGTTTGAGTCATCTCCACAGGGAGCATACGATTACTCAAGGAATTCCCTCTCTAGCTTGGTTCCATGTGCACTATCAGACGGGAATGGGAACATCGTCGTGAGTATCCTAGCATGCAATGAAACTCAAAATACACCTCACCTTTTCAGCTTCTCACAAAAGTCAAAAACGATACTCTAGTGGAAACCTTAATGCGGGTCGTAACAACCGAGATGGGGTCCTCAGCCGCTCTGTGTCCAGCACCGCTATCCGTAGCTGATGCGAGGGACTATGGGATTACGAGATGTTTGAGTTTGGCTTGGTGGATCGGCAGGGCGGTGTGTATTTGTCGGCAGAAAAAGTCAGTTTGTTGGGCGGTGTTCTGGTTGTTTAAGTAGGCTGATGGGTGTGTCTAGTATGATCGCAAATGTTGGAGAGAAGATTTTGGAGTGTCAAGCGGGGAGGGTGCTTTTTGTAGGGAAGATTACTGAAGTTTCAAGGGTGAGTAATTGAGTATTGTTTAGTGAGCTAATCGTCCGCTGGGGGTTGATCGGGGCTCGGCTTGTAGGAAGTGAAGGTTGGTTTCACATTGGGATATGTAAGGATCATTCCGCTCTTGGATGAGGAAAAGGAAGATACGTCAGGAGTGGGAGGATTCGTGAAGAATGGGCCGTATGCACCTGGTACAGCGTTGAGGATACCCTTCCAGAATGAAGATTTGTGTGCATATTTGGAGAGGGAGGATGGGACGCGAAGTGTATGTGCCTTGTGCTGTTTGTGTTAACGTATACTCAAATTTAGATATACGATATGATCAGGCGGTTGCAAGCGTGCCGGACCTTATAACGGTCTTGGATTCACAAACTGGATCACATCTTGGAACACCCGAATGTTCGTCTCCCACTTTCACTTCGAAATTGGCCGGAGCTCTCATTGGTGCATAGATTCATATGGGCTCAGAGTTACAGGTTGTTTCCATACCATCCATCCCGTTCCCCATTTATTGACTTGGTGGAGCAGTAATTGGACTTGCAGGGCATCCGTTGTGGAAGACCGAGATTGGCCTCAAGGCAGGTGGACCAGAGGCTTTCGGGTACCCTTCTCTCCTACTACCATGGGTTATATTCTGATGGCAGTATCAGGCTTAAACACGACTTTACGCCAATAGCAGAATACCGCGAGCCGAAATCGGTCATAGAAGAGTATAGAAAGAGATAAGATAA